>VDFB02000016.1:15301044-15454335 GCA_007258455.2 Sequoia sempervirens | reverse complement strand
TCCCTTTGTCTTGAGTCTTTTGATTGTCTTTTGAACTTTCACCTACTTCATTTCCCAAGCCACCTTTGTCTTTACTCAGTTTTTGTGCTGCAAGCAGTTCTCCAAGCTTATCGAAGCTAGATCTAAAATTGTTCTCACATAGTTTTTCCTTCTCTAGCTCTATTCTCAAGTTTACTACCTTTTGTTCAAGTTTGGAGCATTCATCAGACTTGTTTTGCACCATTGAATTCATACATTCTTTAATTCTCTTCTTTTCTTCTACAAGCACTTTCAATCCAATTATCTCTTGTTTCAGCTGCTCACTCACTTCTCAGTGTCTTTCTTTGAATTTCTTTAATTGCTCTTTCAGCTTCCGGACACATTCATTAGCATCTTCAAGATTTTCCTTCAAATCTCTTTTTTCATTTTCAACTTTGTCAAGATCCTCAAGTGCAGCCTGGAGTTCTTCTTTATCATCCATTTGATCAACCTTCAGGATCTTCCTCAAGTGGTTAAGCTTTATATTAGCGAACCAAAGCTCTAATACCAATTGTTAAAAGGTGAAAGACAACTGAGAGGGGGGGTGACTCAACTATCATCAAATTTAAACTCAAAACTTCAACACTTATCAATTTCACAATGATACTGTTCTGTTATTAAGTATGAACATGAAATGCAGATAACAAAAAGTAAAATCAACCCACTGAACACTAGATTTTACGTGAAAAACCCAATGAGGGAAAAACCACGGTGAGGATTAACTCACAATATAAAGTAGTTCCAAAACCAAATATATAAGGCTCACTACCAAGGGATCATTGCACTGAATAGGACTCACTGTCCGAATACAAAAGCTCACTGCTTACAAGGAGGCTCACTGACTACAGAAAGATTTACAAAACAAAATTGGGCTTCATAGCCAAAATGAATTGAAAAGAATGCACCTAACAAGTGTTGATGCAGTTTTGGTGATGCTCAATAGACAAAATTAACACACTTCATTATTTTCGCTCTTCTTCACCTTCGCATTCACAACTACCTCATCAAAAACTCTCACCATCTTCAAAAACTGTTCAACATATATATACTCGATCTATCCGCAAGCATCAATTAAGTCAGCCTAATTAGATGCATTTCTTATTCATCAAAAATACCAATTGTCGGCTACAAGCTTTCACAAAATATTTCCAAAAAAAATTCAAAGTGCTCAACATGCTACATCATGTCAGCATAGATCTAAGATACGTCACACATATATCCGCATAACAAAAATTGATTCACCATATCACAACTTATCCATGAATTCAACCATAAATAGACTTAATTGCAAAAAGTAATCAACAGAATAATGCTAATACGCTGTTTGAGCACTGGAGTACAAGAGATTCTGAACATACATGCTTTCAACATCCATAAACTGTTTCCCAAAACCGCAAGCAACAACTATCAATTGTGGAGGATTGTAGACTAAAATACCAGAGGGTGTAGCTTGAATACCGGTTCAAATACCAAACCAAAATATCAGATCAACTACTGACTTAGACTTGCAATCACAACATGGTGACATCAATGACAACACAAAACTGTAGAGATAGCCATTCTTCTTCATTCTTCCAATAGTATCTCTATTCTTATTGAGGATTTGTAATTGGAAAAATGTTATCATTACATGGGATGATGTAATAGATAATCATTATTTGGAATCATGTAATGTACTTTATGAAAATGTAATGGTAATTTGAAATGGGATTAATCTCGAATATGCATCTTTTATTATTGAATGTTGTGGAAATTTAGAATGGGATTATTCCAAATGTGCATCATATTATTGAATTAGAAAATAATTTTTTTATTGTTATATGTTGACAAACATAAATTGTTCACTTGTGGATTTAAACATAGTTAAATTCAATGGGTAGAACAATGGGCTTGTTAAACACATAGCCAAAAAAAAATTCAACATGATAACCCTTATGAGATTTCTCAGATCAAATATTGATGAGAGATCATACTATGAAGGTACAAAAGGGGAAATGAACAAATAAAAAATTTGACACAACAAAATAGGGTCCCAATAATGGGAATAGTTTGAGGATGTGTGTCTCTTACAAGCACAACAAAAATCCAAATCTTTAGGTAGACCTAAAATCGGGGAAAAAAAGGAACAAGACTAAAACATGACAATCAAATAAATTATGTAGATGAAAAAGCCTCACAACCAATTATCATGACAATACCTAGACAAAAAAATGATTGTGAACCAAAATTTTAATGTATTGTAGGGCACCCTACAAAAAATAAATGGAGCTTACATGTCTCAATTGAAAACAAGCTTGAAAAAGGACCCACAAAAGTGAGTTATGCAAAAACTTCTAACTTTGCAAGTTAGGCTAACTCTATTTTTAATTTTCCAACTACTTGTTTCATAGATTTTTTCTAATTTATAGATCCTACTCTAGATACATAAAGACCAAAATTAATGGCAGGATGAATTCCTACATCAAATAGATCAGCTAATAAGAAGGTTTGTATGTCAATAATGGAAATTACGTTAATGGGAATACAAGCTGAGACATATCTAGCTTGAGTCTCAACTATTGGTAAAGTCAAACTCCTACACCATTTGCACTCCCACAATCCTTTTCCTCATTTACAACAAGGAGTGTACAAGCCTCATCACCAATAGGATCAACGAAACAAGGAAGGAAATCAAATGAACAATATAATTGGTGCACCCTGACTTCCTTACCTGCATCCTCAATTATAATTACATTCCTGCACATCAAAGTTGACCCATCAACATGACCACCAAGAATAACCATATCACCATTAACAATGGGAGGAAAATTATCAAGAGCTAATTGAACACAAACATGCCCAAGTAAACAATGTGTTTGCTTTCTCTGGCTTATACTCAAGGGGTAGCAAACTTTCACTAGGATAGAAGGCCTCATAATACATGTCTATGATCTCAAAAATATTAGGCTTACACTCACATGGGATATTGTTAATAACATCAACAAACCCGCTAAGGAAAATATGAATTGATTCTCCATCTTATCTTCTAATAAAATTCAAACTTTGGTAAGAAGGGGCAAGGTCGTGTGAATCCAACTCATTGAAATCAATAATGAAGTCAACATCTTTGTAATTTTCTATCATTGTGGTAACAAGTTGGGCCTTTGTAGATGTAAGTCGATTATTGGACTACTCACCATTATCAAGAAGCATGCAAACACGCTTTACCAAATATTCAAGCTCTCGAACAGATGGGTCAAAGAAATGAGCAACAAACCCATTTGAACTTTCTTTACTTACAAAACCACATGTGGAATCAAAAGAGACATCATCAAAGTGAGCCATGAACACAATGCACTAGATAAGGTGAAAAATGATTATATTCCTTTCATAAAGAAAATACCTTTGTATAATAATAAATTTATTTCAAGAGAGAAAAGGAAGAATACCCTTATGTATATTGATTAGCTTCTGCACCAAAATGAAGGAAAATTTGTAGCACCACCAAAAAGCATAGGTCAATAATAAAACATTAAATTTATGACAATAGAGTCACCACCTCATAAAATTAGGAAAAACTTGGAGCAAAATGAACCACCAAAGCAAAAAAAATCTAAGCCTTCTTACCAATCTTCAAATTAATATCAATCCATTAGCCATCTTCTTGAGTTGACAACCCACCAACTTATCCAACAAGTCTATTCCCTAGAAACATCACCATTTTGTTAGCTCTCAAAATCATTGCCCCATTTCTTAGAACTAAATTCCTCGCATAGGGCTAGGGTTCTTGAAACAAATGAGTGAAATTAGTTCATCTAAGTAACTATGAAAATTTTTGAACTTATTCTACGAGAGTGGGTTATCGCTCCTAAAATTTGAGCTCAACTTAGACTCAAGAGGTTGTTCCAAGGGGTATACTTCAATACTTATTAAATGCACACAAAACATACAATCAACAAACAACTACAACCAAACCCAACTACATTTTTCACCTCAAACACTGTCACTAGGTCAAGAAAACTAGTTGCATATAACCCCTGTACAGTTGATAATGTTGTGAAATCATAAACTTCAAGAAGTTGATAAGTAGGAGGTGTTTCAATAGTGTGTCAAATTGTGATATTGCTATTAGGATTCAACTATGTAGTTTAACAAGTCAAACTCATTGACCCATGTTCCATGAGTAGTGTTTCACAAGAACCCATCTCTCATGATAATGAATGGTCCACTTAGAAAATGGGGTTGCAAGCTAAGTGGGATTAGCTTTGGGAAAAAATCCATGGTTAAGCACACTTGAGCTGGAGTAGTATTGGGATGGGTGACCTGGGAAGCCCCAGTGCTTCACCTCTATGAGCATCACCTAGATGCAATGAGTGCTAATTGGACCATTCATTATCATGAGAGACGAGTTCTTATGAACCACCACTCATGAAACACGGGTCAATGAGTTTGACTCGTTAAACTACACAGTTGAATCCTAATAGCAATATCACAATTCAAGCAGTTGATTCATTTTATATCTCTCTTAATGATATACCCTAGTTATATTACAAGGTTGTGATTGTACATAACTTAGTTAATAAATATAGATTAATGATGTTATTTTGATGGATGTGAGATTGGAAAATGATTCTGAAATGGTGACTATCTACTAGTTAATAGAGTCACAACACATTGATGAAAACAAATAGAAACAAGAAGAACAAAATGTCTTAAACCCAAGATGCAAAAATAGAATGGTCGAGAATACTTACTCATCCAAAATAGAGCTACGTATATTCATGTGCAATATACACATATTCATGTGAAATATGAAAGAGATTATTACAAAGCTTGCAATAATTTTAAAATATTGTTACATCATCTCATTTATAGTTATCCTATACCAACAAATGTGGCAAAGGAAAATCTCTAGCTACGACTACAAACCCTCCAAAAGATACACATATTGCTCTAGAGACATTTTGTCACATAATTCACTTGCATTTTCTAATTCTTCTTATGCACAAATTTGTAATTCAAAGAATAGGTGATACTTGGCTTTCATGGCTACCCTAAAATTGATTTGGTATATGGAGACCACCTCAACACCAACCTCCCTCTCAAAATAATCAAAATAATTCATATAATAGCAGTCAAGTGTAACCCTAATCATTGCACTATACTAAGTTTAAACTCACAACCCAAATCCCTTTCCTACCCAAAATAAATATTGTAGATTGAAGGAGGATGAACTGCAATAATTGTTGGTAGCTATGGTAAACATATTCATTGTTGAAAGTAGGTGGAGTGAGTGAAAATGACACATGCTACTAAACACACTATTTAGCTTTTCATATTTAAAAAAAAAGCATCATGGGCTATGTTTCTTTCTTTCTTTGGTGCTTCCAAACACTACAGTTACCTACACCAAACACCCACACACTTTTCTTTGTCAGTGATTTCACATATACCAAGAACCATTGATAGTATGGTGCTCATTAGGAACTTTCATTTGCACTCATCCCCCTCCACCTTCCTTTCCTTCATTTTCTTTTCTCTATCAACACTCAAACACTAATCTGTTAGGGGTTCCATGGGGATCGAGAACCAATGGTTCTTGGTTCCTATGAAACCTTCGACCACCTTATTTTATTTTTCCAAGGGGTATGAAATCTATTGGAGGTCCCATAGGAACCATGAACCATTGGTTCTTGGTGCCTATGTAAAATTCAACCATTCTTAGCCAAATTTTGAATTTTATAGTTTAAGGAATTGATTGAAGTACATGGGAGAGGAACACACAACCAACAACACATTTCAACATGATGACTCTTATGAGATTTCTTAGATCAGATATTAATGAGGGATCATACTATGAAGGAACAAAATGGGAAGGGAACAAAGTGAAATTTGACACAAAAAATAGAGTCCTAACACTACTCTCTAAACCATTATGGCTCCCAAAATCTTTTTTTTTTAGTATAATAGTAGTTTCATCCTTTAGTTGAGTGGCTTTGTAAGTATGAAAATAATTTCACATTGATAGTTTTGACACCTTGAAAAAGTATTCCATTGAGAGAATATTCTATTAGAAGGAATTAGATGATATCATGCTAACATCAAAAAATATTCTCCAACTCCCACCCTTTGTTTAACCTGGTTTTGATTTTCACATTATCCAACTTTGTGGGCCTTTTTCTTAGTCAATTTGGTTCCTTTTTTTAAGAAATAATTTTAATTTGGGGTAATTTTTTGAGAGCTTCAAATGGTTTTGAATTTGGTGTCTATTTTTTTTTTAAATTATAAATTCTAATAGGTGATGTTGAGCCATTGTTGTTTTGAAAACTATTGATGATTTGTTTGGGCTTATAGGAGCTGAAAATTAGCTCACACCCTAGGATCATCTGCAAAACAAAATATAACCTTCCACAATAGAGTATGTCAAAATAATATCTTGCTTGATATGATATAGTTACAAATTTAAAAGAGACTTGCTTAAATAGACAAGGTAAGGGATAGGATTAGACAAGATCATGACATATGTCTTAATCCTGTAACACAAGACAACTAAATTAATAAATATTAAATAACCTAGGACACAAGAAGTAAATGACATAAGATAAGATAATATCTAAATGACAACTAAGACTTCTAGAAAGATTCCTAGGACCTAAGTAAACATAACATGTGAATAGGACCTACTAGGGAACTAAATAGGTAAAATACCATATTCACACCAGCAGGGCACATATAGGCTCCTTTTGAGGTGATTTTTGTCTATTTTTAATTGGTGCACTTTTATTAATTCTCATTTTATATCAAAATTATACTCGTGGGATTGTGGCCTAATTTAGCTTTCATAACACACTAAGATCAAGAAAATTTCATTGGTTTGACAAGTGGCAACTATAATGGAAGTAAGTATAAAGAACTAAAACCATTTTGTGCTAGGAGGTTTGATGATTTCATAATTATGGAGGGATGATCTTGTGGTTTTTCATTTGCTTTTGTTAGTTATATTCTTGATTGGTATATTATGTGACTAATTTGAGGATTTAATCATAAGCACTAAAAATATCTTATTCTTATCAAATTGAATTAATGGACTAGTAGTCCTAGCAAGATAACCTTTTGAAGAATTTTGGATGGGTTAAACTCTTACCTATTCTTGAACTAGTTCATATAGGTATAAAATTGATCATGTTGTGAGAATAGTGTTTTGTATTATTGATATTGGTGCCATGATAGCCACCATTCACATTGAGTGCCCTCATGATGTTTGAATCAAAATATGGGAGATGTTTAGAGCCTTGAATGAATCTTCATCCCAAAAGATCTTGCTATAGACTATCTTCTATCACTTGATGTATCTTGATCACTAAATGATGATATAGCTAAGGTTCTTGATGAATTAGAAAAGCTTAATCATTGTGATAACATAGAGACTTCTCTTGATGCTCCTTCTTCTCCTACATAGACTCCTATTGGTTCTTTAGCTTCTACGACTCCTATTATTGATTTAGAGGGTTCATCTTCTTTATCTTTGAGTTATCATAATGAGGCTAAGGATTTTTCTATTATGACATTGATAGATTCATTTGTTGTTCATACTCAAGCATCTTGTATGGGCATGCCATCACATAATGGGTAGTGTTGTTGGATGGCATGCAGTGACATCACTTGTTACTCCATAAGAGTCCAACATTTTCATCCATGACTTCTAACAACTTTATAGTACGATCATATTAGTCTTCTTGATCCACCTCCTAAGGATGTATACTTTTCATTTATTTCACATCTATTTTTGGAGCCCCATATTTTAGATCTCGAGGGCACCTTTGAGAACTCAAGTCTCCTCTTTCATGATAATGCACATGGAGTTGTCTCTTCCTCTCAAATTTCATGTGGAAACATTCATACCAATCCATTTTTTCTCCACCTGTTAATTCTTCTATGGTGACATATTCTATAGATACTCACAAGTCCACAAATCTAGCACAATCATAGTTCATGTTGAAACTTTTTGTAAAAGAATTGGATTCTCATAAATTTAGTTGTCTTACCTATTGTGAGCACCATACATTCATGGTTACTGTACCTAAATCTTGTATGGTACCTAATTCATCTTATCAAAATTTGTCATAATTTAGCATTGGCTTTGAGAAGCTTGAATAGTTTCTAGACACATCATCACATCTTCAACACTTTCTCTTCATATGGTTTTGAGAGGTCACTTTCTTTGGTTAGGCTTGAGATTCTTGATTTGATTATGAATCCTTTTGGCATTGTCATGGTGATATTTGAGTAGTTTCCAAAGATCCATTACAATAACTCTTCCTTCATATTCCTTTTAGGCATGGCAAGAGTTTTGGCATTCACCTTTAGCTTTGTTTCTTCCTAAGGGGATAAATGTTGTCTGGAAATCTTAGACCATCTTTAGTATTCACTATTAAGCATCCATAATTGGCATAAAGAGACTATGCATTGAAGGGGGTTGCATGGTATCTCTTCTCTTTATTTTGGGAGGGTGCTTCTCCTTACACACGGTTTTATCCTTCCGGTTCTTTTGATTAGGGCCACTTAGCCTCGCTTTCTTCATCATCTCCTGGGAGGGATTTGTCTTACGAGTTTTCTCTTTCTCTTTTCTTTGAGGGGATCATTTGTACATGAGTGACTAACATGGATACATATTTTGTGCGACCCATCCATCCATCTATCCCATCTATCTAACCTATGCTTATGGGGGTGTTGGTACATTATTTTATTTTTTTCATCTAGTTAATTATTTGATTGCACTATATGCCCCTAGGATATGATAAGATTGCTTGGGTAGGCATCCACTTGGGTAGATTGTATTTACATCATGTGACTTGCACTTTTCTTATTTGGTGGAGTTATACTACACACATGTGGCTATATCTGTTTTATCGCACATTAGTTGTACATTTACATCTCTTGGTGGTGTATCTTATATACCCAAATCTCGCTTTCATATGAGCAATCTCTTTCACCGCATTACATTCTTTGATTATAATAAAATTATTCTATCATTTTGGTCTTATTTGAGCTTTATTTGATGCCTTCTTGATCTTGATTGACTATCTCCATAACTAAATCTTACAAATTTAAACTTTAGTGCATAGGTGTAATTGGTTCTCTCTAGTGCTCGGGCGTAAGATGTCTCAAAAATGATTTTTTCTCCGACTTTCACAATCAATTATAGGTTTAAAAATAGGCCTAGAGGAAGCATAAAACATACTAGTGACCAATTTAAGCCAAGAAATAGGCAAAATGAGTCACAAACATGTCTATGCAGATAAACATAAAAATGTGTGCATGTATGCAAGATGGAGATTATAAAGTAGGAAATGTGAGCCCTACATAAACTAAATGTGAAGGGAGTTGTGTGTCCAACACTAGAAATGGGGAAGTGATGCATTTGTGCATCCTATTTGGAGTATGGATTAATTTATATATTAGTTCATTTGCATCATTGAATCATAGATATACTACATGCTTACATGCTCTCTTCAATCTTGATTCATTATTACCATTAAATATATTCTCCTTAAAACTTGATTAAAGAAGAATCAATCCTTAACAAATTCCCAAATAAAATTTCTTTAACACCATCCTTAGACATATTAAATCTAGATAAATAAAATATATTATTTTCTCGACCCTATATTTATTTCTACACACTCTTGGAAATGAACTAGACCGTCTTATTTAATCATTTATCCTCTTTAGCAATCCTTCGATAGGCCCTGCGTATATTTTGGTGACATGAAAAGCTTTATTCCATCGAAATGAGAGGTGAATCTTTGCTCATAATATTACAATATTAATTACTAGTCGCAGCTCTAAATTCTAGAGTTTATTAATGTTAATTATTCTAGTAAATTGTAAGGAAAACTTCTATTTTCATTAGAAGTAGCAACTTGGCTCAGTTTGAATCTAGGGAATAGAAGGCATGAACGAGTTTCTACAGACTAGCCCATCGATTTGGCGAACAAATTAGACGGGAAGCAAAGATAGTAATTCGAATCTTAAAGGAGATCATGATAATCTGCGTGGCGATTGTGGGTCTGCAGGTCAGTTTTCCCCTCCCGCAGCCTAAGTATTTTTTCCTTATGTTTCTCGGGTGGCAATAAATTTGAATTGTGTGGCGATTGTAGAACAATCCTGTTTACATACAAAGTTTTAGTGAGGGGGACGATGCGCTGAAGCTGCACTACATTGTGCATTGTTCTCTTGATGTCATTGACGAAAGAGGTCACATCCTTACACCCACTATTTATTATTTATTAAAAAATAAATTCAATAACTAAATTCTTGTGATCCCACAGGTTATGGATAAATGTTTTATAGCAACTACAACGATGAAGAAAATTGCACAAAGTTTGTTAATAATGATTTTAGTTATTATTAGCATAATTGATAACACGATTTATCAGCTTCGATTACTCAAGAATGTCAATCTAGGGTTAGATATCTCTATGGGGTCGATCACGTAATGTGATCAGAAATGTCAATGTAAACGAAATACAAAGTTTTTCCAGAAGCTCTTCTTTACAATTCAATTAATAATTAAAACCAATAACATTGATTGAAACCAGCTAATGGAACGGTATGTTTAACTATTCTAATCTCATTTTTTCAGTGAATAATCCGAAGAAAAGTGGGTCAACTTTGAACGAAACATTTCTTGGACTTCTTTATCCAACTGAGAATTATAAAGTGTAAGTTGACATACTTTCGCTTCCACAGCTCATGAATTTTTTGTTTTCTTTCATCATGTTTATTTAGCAATTTTAATGTCACAGCAAATTTGTTATTGGAGGTGAATATTGGGACGGTATTGGTTCTGTGATTTATGCAGGTATGGGTATTTGACAAACACCAAGGTGAAATTCATTGTCGTGACAACAGACCAGGACTTGAGAGATGCAGATGTTAGGAGTGTAGGTTCCCTCACCCTTTTGTAAACACTCTTTTTACGCTTCAAAGTGCTTCCATCTTCTTGAGCAAAGATTTTGTGAGAGTTCTAAATGTAAAAGTGAGTGGTTCTATGCATTTAAACTTTAAAGTACAAATATAGTTATAATCATCTCATAATTTGAAGAGAATGCGAATTAGATCTGTTTGGATTTTCCAATCATGTTGTTTTTGCAGTTTTTTAGCAGCAAAACATGTGCATTGGGATAAGACTAGGAGCTTCAGTTTTGTTTCTTTTGTTTACAGTTCAAATGTTCTGTATATTTTTATAAACAATTCCCTTTCCATGTAACCACGATTGTTTTCTTTCTGCTTTCTGGTCGTTGTTTCCAAACAATTAGCATGCATTTGTCTTCCATAAAATTAACTGCATCGACTTTAATCTCACATCACAATAATATTTTATCAATTTGTCTCCTCTCAGCAAAGTGAATATTTAGACTGAAAACTCCAAGTACAAGGAGTATAAAAATATATTTTATCAAAACTTGCTGTTCTGTTCTGGTAAGCATTTTCTTATTTAATATAATCCATCATTTGAATCTATAATGTTGAGGTCACGCTGGCTAACACAGGCTGGTTGTGAATAGTGTAACTGTAAAGGTTTGAACTTTGAAGCCAGATTAACAGTGTTTGTGCAGTTCCTTTTAAGTTTTTAACTATAGAGGCAAGTGCATCTGACATCATTGATTTGCTTTTTCCTGCGTTTCTTTGTTTGGGGAGTTCAAGCTTACATGTTGGGTCTGATTGGTGTTCTAATTACATGTTTGAGTAAGGTCCGCTTATTTCTGTCAGTTTGCTCCTGTATGATCCTAAAGTTCAAAAGTTCAAAAATCTGCTAAAATCACTTGCCTTATATTCAAAAGGTTCTTTGGATGTATTATCTGATATTGATCCATTAAATAAAAATGATTCACCAGCCTTCATTACTTGGCATAAAGTTAACTTTTGTCATGAGATAAAGGTTCTTTGATTTAATGTTGATTGCTTTCAGTACTGTCTCAATTTTATGGAAGATAATAGAAAGTTTGTTGACTTATAATCCCTCGTGATGTTTATGTTCCAAGTTTTTCCTATGGTGGGATGGGGAAAAATGGAGAGAGACCATTTTGTTATTTCTTTTCTTTTTCTTTTTGGGAAATTGCAAGAATCTCCAATTCTTTTGAGGGCATGTGAGCCTGATTTTTGCCAACGGTGTGTTAGTTTTAGGATCAGATATGAAAAGCAGATTTTTAATTTTAAATTCAAACAAATAGACACAGCATATACCCTGGGAAAACCCTCCAACTTGAGGGAGAAAAACCCAGCAACAATATATCACTTATATATTGAATAACAATCAACAAGTCTCTTTACAATGAGCCGATTACAAGGCCAAACAACAGCACCAACTTGATGCAAAATCTTGATGATAATATCGCTCTTCTTGATGATAATAAATTCGGCTTTCTTAGATGTCTTCGATTTGCTCTTGTATAAATTCGCACTTCTATGAAATCGAACTGTGAATGAATATGATGTAAAGTGAACAACCAGCATCTAATTTATATATCATGCGAAGAGAAGACCTCCAATGAATGCGTCTCTTCATGATACAATGTCGGCCTCTAGTGAAGAGGTGCGATTTTACAAAAGTGACGAATATCAAGGGATGTCGGCCTTGAATAGAATATAAATTATAATGCCAATAATTCATCTCATATTAAATGCATAGCCAACGGCTATTATGTATTTAATGTAATCGCTGCTGGGAAGTAAGGAGCCCGCGGCTGAACATCGACACTCCCTCTCAGCTAGGGAGGAATACTTCCCAGATATCCAATGTCATGGAGTCTCTCAACATGACACCCACAATGGCTACACCCATATGTGGAAAGAGCTCATCACGGAGTCACTCAACGTGATATCAACCATCATGGCTACTCCCATGCATGGCAAAGCATATGTGCACAAGTTCCCATCACGGAGTCACTCAATGCGATGTCGTCATCTCATCATGACGCCCACCATGGCTACTCCCAGAGGGTGGATAAACACAAGTACAAGAAAATCATCACAGAGTCTCTCAACGTGATGTTGTCATGGAGTCACTCAACATGACATCCACCATGGCTACTCCCAGAAGGGTGGAAACAAGGGCTTTCACCTCAAATTTCTCTCACAGAGAAAGATGCATTAACAAGGGCTTACACCTCAAATTTCTCTCACAGAGAAAGATGCATTAAAGCAAATCACGAAGATCAAGGAAGTCTCCTCTCTAGGGCTTCATTCTTCACAATACCAAGCTTGTCTCGAAAGTACACAAACTTTACTCGAGAGAGGCTTGGTGCAAGAATATCAACCGCTTGCTCATCGTGCTGGATCTCAACCGATAGCTTTCTCAATACCATATCTCTGATATAGTGGTATTTGATCTCAACATGTTTAGTTCTGTCATGAAACATTGGATTGACAGAAAGCTTCACACAACTTTGATTATCACAATGAATGATATTAATCCAATGATTGTCCAAACAATCTTGCAAGGAGCTTCCGAAGCCACATTACTTCTCGAGCTGCCACACAAGCTGCAATATACTCGGCCTTGCGGTGCTAACTGAAGACTGCTTCTGCTACACTGAGATCATTGCAGACCCCAAACTGAAACAACATCCAGAGGTGCTCTTTGATCAGCAACACACCCTGCCCAATTAGAATCAGAATATCCATGCAGCTTCAAGTCCACACCAGTAGAATATCTCAAGCCATACCCAATTGTGCCACGCAAGTATCTCAAGATATGTTTTGCTGCAACTAGGTGTATTTTCCTTGGTTCACACATGAACTGACTAAGTGCACTCACTGCATAGCAAATATCTGGTCTAGTATTGACTAGATACATCAATGATCCAATCAATTGCCTGTACATAGTAGGATCCACCAGATTTGAACTAGCTGCAACCGCTTTTAACTTCTAAAAATTGGTTTCCATAGGTGTCGACATGGATTTGCAATCCATCATACCAAATCTCTTCAAGATGTCTATTGTATACTTCCCTTGACTCAGAATGAGCTCATTAGGCCTCTGCCATACTTCTAGACCAAGGAAGTAATGCATGTATCTAAGATCCTTCATCTCAAATTCAGAAGCTAACTCCTTGCATTTGATAATGAGGTGTTCTTCTCCTGTAAGAAATAGATCATCAACATAGAGAACCAAGATCAATGCCTCACCATTAATTACCTTGAAGTACAGGTTTGAATCAGCATCATTCTTGGAGAAGCCCAAGCTCAATAGGTATCGATCAATCCTCTCATACCAAGCACGAGGAGCTTGCTTAAGGCCATACAAAGCCTTCTTCAATTTGCAAACATGAGACTCCTTCCCATGAACCTCAAATCCATCAGGTTGCTCGATGTATACCTCTTCTTCAATTACACCATTTAGAAATGCTGTCTTCATGTCCATCTTATGTAACTTCCATCCTTTAGCTGCCGCAATAGCAATGATAGTCCTGATGGAGGTATAACGTGCAACTGGAGCAAATATTTCCTCATAGCCTATTCCCTCTTTCCGAGAGAACCCCCTAGCCAGAAATCTAGCCTTGTACTTCTCAATGCTTCCATCAGCTGCGTGCTTGATCTTGAAAAGCCACTTAGAAGATACAACAGATTTCCCTTCTGGTCTAGGTACTATATCCCAAACATCGTTCTTGAGGATAGATTGATATTCTTCAGCCATAGCATCTCTCCATACTTGCTGACTTGAAGCTTCCTCAACACTGGAAGGCTCGGATTCAATCATTTGACTCATCAATGCAACATAGCTTGAAAACTTCTGAGGTCTTTTGCTTTCTCTGAATGTTCCTCTAGGGGCTGCAAACTTTTTTGCCTCCTGCATTGTTTGCCTAGCCCATAGTGGTCTCTTTCAACCAATAACAATGTCTCTAGGCCCATTAGTAGGTTCCAAAGGCTCAACTGGATCACCATCTTCTTCTGGTTCAGGAGATTCCCTCTGAATCTCAGGAGTATGGTCAACTTCCATGTCCTGAGGAGTCTCATGAGAGAGCCTTTAGATCTCTTGAATGCAACATCCTCTTCAAATGTAACATCCCTGCTGATCTCTATCAGTTTCTGAACTGGAATGTAAATTCTGTAGGCTTTTGAAGACTCACTGTAGCTCACAAATATTCCCTTCTTGTCAGATGGTTCCAACTTAGTCCTTTTATCTTTAGGCACATGAACATACACAGGACAACCAAAGATTCTCAAATGGCTGACTTCAGGCTTCACACTTGTGAAAGCTTCTTCAGGAGTCATGTTCTCCAAGATACGATGAGGGCTCCGATTCTGAACATACACAGCTGTCCTAGATGCCTCGGCCCAAAGGAAGGTTTTCAGATCTTGATCATGGATCATGGCTTTAGCTGCTTCTACGATGGATCTGTTCTTCCTTTCTGCTACACTGTTTTGTTGTGGATTGTAGGGGACACAAAACTCCCTCTTAATTCCTTCCTCAACACAAAAGTTACGAAAGCTTCCAGAGATGTATTCTCCTCCGTTGTCAGATCTTAGAACTTTGATCCTCTTCCCGGACAAGTTCTATACTTGAGCTTTAAATTCCTTGAATCTCTCAAGTACTTCCTCAGATTCTTTAGTCTTTAAGAAATAAATCCAAGTCTTTCTAGAGTAGTCATCAATGGAAATTACATAATACAAGAAACCACTCAAAGAAGCAACAGACATTGGACCACACAAATCAGAATGAACAAGATCTAGAATGCATTTAGATCTACTCTCACTACTATGAAATGGACCTTTAGTATTCTTACCCAAAGCGCAACCTCTGCAAGTGCCTTCATGCTCCTGGCTGATTTTAGGAAGGCCCGTGACCATCTTCTCCATGGTTGGAAGTGCTCTGAAGTGAAGGTGAGCAAGTCTTCTATGCCAAAGCTCACACGAATTTGATGAATCATGCAACAAAGCCTGTAATGGACGAGTGGAAAGTCTGTAGAGACTCTCTTGCCGAACACCAATCACTGGGCAGTCTTGATGCTGGAGTTCTTCGGCCATGCAAGAACTTTACCTTCAGAGAATGCAACTTGATATCCCTTGTCCTCTAAGGCTGAAATTGAGACAAGGTTCCGCTTGATGCCTGGTACAAATAGTACATCACTCAACTGAAGAGAGATGCCAGAATCTAAGTGAAGAGAGGAGGTTCCAACACCTTTCACAGAATAACATGCATCATCTCCAATTATGACTTGAACACTTGTATCTCTCTCCACCAAATCTAAAAGATGTTCTCTAAAACTAGTAATGTGACGGGAGGCACCACTATCAATCAACCAAGTGTTGCTATCCGTTGGAACATTGCTTGATAAGGCAAAATGGAATAGAAATCCACTTGAATCCTTTTGAGGAGAGATCTCGCCCACATCCGCAATTGAAGCATGTTGTTTAGGTCTAGTTGGACAATCTTTTGCATAGTGACCAAACTTGTCACATCTGAAGCACTGTATGTGGGAAAGATCCTTTTCTTCTTAGATGCAGGAGCACCATCTGATCTTCTATCTTTGTTCCTCTTGAAGTTGCCTTTCTTCCCTTCTCTTCCTTTCTTCTTAGAAGATTGAGTGGCAAGTACATGAATCTCGTCATTTGTAGAACTTTGCCCATTGCCTCTTGCTGCTAATCTTGATTCTTCTTGAATGCAATCTGCCCTCAAGCGATCAAACTTAGGTAGTTTTGATCTCCCACTGATGCCTTGCATAAATGGCTCCCAAGATTGAGGAAGACCATTAAGCGCCAACATAACCAAATCCTTATCATCAACCATATGCCCAATGGTGGAAAGCTGATCTTTCAATTCGGTGGTCTTCATGAAGAATGAGATGACGGAATCTCCTTTCGCCATCTTGATATGATGAAGCTGTTGCCTCAATGCAAGAGCTCTGCTTGTATTATTGGTCTCATACATTTCCTCCAAGGTCTTGAACATTTCTCTTGCTGTCTTCAACTTGGAGGTAATCGGCACAAGGTGGTCCTTCACAGAATCAACCAAAATCTTCTTCGCCTTAGTGCCATTCTTCTTCCATTGTGACTTCTCATTTCATCGGAAGGTTTGGGAACTTCGCTCTCCACGAACTCAACAATCTCATTTTCTTCCAATGCAAGCAATACTCTAAACTTCCAAGAGGTGTAGTTGGAAGCACCTTCAAGTCTATCTTCAATTTTGAGCCCGTTCACCGTTTTCAATGATAAGATAGACACAAGAAGATGATAACAAGAATGGAAGATAACACTGCTTATGTAAATCTGATCACGATCTTGCTTAAACCCACTCTGATACCATGTTAGTTTTAGGATCAGATATGAAAAACAGATTTTTAATTTTAAATTCAAACAAATAGACACAGCATATACCCTGGAAAAACTCTCCAACTTGAGGGAGAAAAACCTAGCAACAATATATCACTTATATATTGAATAACAATCAACAAGTCTCTTTACAATGAGCCGATTACAAGGCCAAACAACAGCACCAACTTGATGCAAAATCTTGATGATAATATTGCTCTTCTTGATGATAATAAATTCGGCCTTCTTAGATGACTTTGATCTGCTCTTGTATAAATTCTCACTTCTATGAAATCGAACTATGAATGAATATGATGTAAAGTGAACAACCAGCATCTAATATATATATCACGCGAAGAGAAGACCTCCAATGAATGCATCTCTTCATGATACAATGTCGGCCTCAAGTGAAGAGGTGCGATTTTACAAAAGTGACGAATATCAAGGGATGTCGGCCTTGAATAGAATATAAATTATAATACCAATAATTCATCTCATATTAAATGCATAGCCAACGGCTATTATGTATTTAATGAAATCGCTGCTGGGAAGTAAGGAGCCCATGGCTGAACATCAACACGGTGAAGCCCCTATATGGTGAAGAACCACTATATATAACTCAAGCCAAGATGTTTTATTGGAAATTGCAATACAGATACCTAGCTTTGGTTAAAGCCACAGGCTAGCTATCAATGCTTAGAATCTTTTGGATGTTATGTCTAGTTTTGGCATGTTGTTAAGACCCTTTTGACTCAGCATGATTTTGTGTATGGCAAGATTGTGCTACCATAGTAATTTGCTCTGTGCTGCAAGTCGAGTCTATTGGATAGTTTTTCTATGATCATAACTTAAAATGTATCTGCCTCAACTTAAGCTTCACATTCGTGTGATGAGAATTTTGAATCAGGTCTACCATAGCAGAGTGTACTTGAGCGCTTTGTTACCCTTTTGATTTTAAACAGTTCTTGGAAGAGTTCCTTTATGGTTTGATTGTTTTGTGCTGTACAGTGTTTATTTCTATGTTGCTGAATTCTTGAGCAGGGATGTATTTCCTTGTTGGTTATAATTTCACTGTATGCTAGAGAGTGGATGCTTATGTACTACTGAATGCTTTGTATTTCGATACTTGTTTCGCCTTATCGAATACATATTGGACTGGATACTTTCAAGGTACAGCTTAGATGGATATTTCGACTGTATCTGTGTCAAATCATGTCTTGGGCAATATTCGGAGACATATTGGAAAAAAAAAAGAAAAGGGAAAGACACACACCCATTATAAATAAAGGCAAAATATCCATTTCACAGTGCCACTCATATTTGAGCTTTTAGGATCAATGAGGAAGATTTCTAAAAATGATTTGTGGCTGTTGGAATTCTAGTGTTAAAGAAGGATAAAGAACTGGAGTATTTTATCCCACCACAGCACAGATCTATTTCTATTTCCATTAGGAGCGAATTACTCAGTGAATAACTTAACACATGAAGATGCCATACTGGTGCTGTCTCCATGCAACACATGTTTACAAGAGAGAAAGTGGTGGACCAAGTACATGAAGTGAATTTGAATCATATTCTGTAGACTTTGGGATATTCTACATCTCCTTAACAAGTGTTTCATAGCCTTTGTTGTGATCACATGCGCATAAAGTTGACACACCTAAAATGGGGATGAGTATATATAGGATGTTTTTGTTATGTACCTACCAGGACCCTTAGTTTCCATTTTATGCAGTTGCTGATGTCATGAGTTTATATTCGTTCCCACAACATTTTTTGTTTTATAGAACTTAAGGTCAAATTCTTGAGGAAGACAAATTAGAATCCTGGCTTGCTTTGAAGGAAACAACATGAGCATTATTGTTCCAGACTCAAGCTTTGGAAGGAGGATGTTGGGATGGCATATATTCTAAAAGCGTCTTGATCTGATCGCAGTTACTTGAGCATGGCAAATAGTAAAGGGGCACACAAATGAAAGAGACGAAGAGAGACATAAATTAATATCAATGAAGCTTAATTACAAATGGTCTCAAAATGATGTCTGGACATGGGGATCAGTAATTTCAAGTTTACAGCTTAATAACTTGATGATGGAGTAATCATTAGGTATCTCATGTTGGATGAACCCTAATCTATCTACAAAAGGTTGGAAGAACTATATTTCAGTCTTTTAATTGCAAATAAGGATAATTCTTTGCAACCCTGCTGGTTAATATTTATTCAAATAGGAGCAGTGTTATATATCGTATGGCAGTTGCATTTCAAAAGAGGAAGAAAGAAGTGACTGACGAAAGAGAACAGAAATTCATGATGTCTAACATTCCCCTTCATGGCACCTTACTTTAGTCCGTCAAATCTGGTCATATAACACATGGAGTACTGTTACCGATGAGATAATGGAAGTTTCTGTTTGTCCTTGAGTATCCTGATAAAAAAGTACTATCAGTTGATCATCAAAATCTATTTATCAAGTCCTGGACTTGCAGAACCTGGATTAGCAATCTCTGATTTCTTTTGCCAAAATACTTACGTCTATATTTATAACCCCTACATAAATAAGTGATTTCTAAGAGAAACATATCATTCGGTTCTTTGAACTTATCTTTTTCTGAAGGTGCTTTGTTCCACAGATCTACTTATGAACTTTATTTTTCGGTCTATTAGGGTTTGTTTTTATAAATATATTTTGTATTCCTTTTGGGCCAATTTTATGGGTCCATTTGGGATCATTATTGTAGGTCTAGCAGGACCATTTGTATGTGTACCAGAAACTATTTTTCAGGATTTATTTTTGTTGCTCTGTACTCTTGTGTATCCACTTGGGATTTAGCTCATTAGATTTACTTTTATAAAAAACTAATTATCCCACATACAAACAAAAAAGGAGCTAGTGTACGAAATTAGTTATAAATGGAGAGTAGGTGTTAGAGAACACGTTTTCGAAAGAAGCTCTTAAAAACAGGTCTGGTGACTGTGTTTGGCTATGACAGTGTCCATACTGCCTTGGATTCAGCCTGAGATGAGAACCACACCCTCTCAGGAAATTCATTATACTGCTATTTAATGTTTTGTGTCCAGTAATATTAAAGTTCTTTTCTTTTTCCAGTTCCAACAAAAGAGTTATCCAGCAGGTTAAGAATTCATCTTTGCAGCTGCCATAATTTCAGTTTTGTGGCATCAATTTATAGACTTAGACTAAGCAACCAATTAAAAATATTTAATATTATTTTCCAGTTTAAATTTGCATTTCAATTTTCTGACCTATGGTTTATGTCAGAAAATTTCTCGAAATCAGAGCTTCAATTCTTGCCTATCTTTCAGAACTAGGGTTTATGCTCACAATTTTTTTGGAGGTGTCAGAATTTGAATTTTTGTGTAATTTCAGACCTGGGTTTTCTACCCAGGGTTTGCAGCAGTTAACCCAACCACAATTGGGCTCATAACAACTTACCTATTGCATCATTTGCAGAAAATGCCATATTTGCAACTCTGTCTTTTAATTCTTCATTTTGCTGCACCAAATCATGAGAAGTGCTATTGTTAACCTTTGAAATAAAAGCACGGTGACTATAGTCTCTATCATCAACAACAATCCACTCTTACCATGAGGACTGCATCCACAATATTGTTTACTGAAGACCTTATTTAGATAGGGCTTTGATTTCATGTTTTACTGAGGGTTTTGGGAAACACAGAGTAGATTAGTCTAAAGTCCTGGAATCAACTTAACACTATTGAACACACCATCCTCAGCATTCACACCATCATTGTTTTATCTTTCATCTGACTATTATCATCCAAAATAACTTTAACCTTTCCTTTGCTCTTATTAATGGGAAGAAATGCATTCTTATCATGCGACTCATGATGTTTAGCTCCAGATTCAGAACACCATCATCATATGGAATATTAAAGCTTCTCAATGATAAGGTCTATATATAATTTTGATATCATGTTCTTCCATATTAGAATTCCTGTTGAAGCAATCTCTTGCTGGATGTCTTGGTATCATGCAGTAACAACAATCTTCTGAGGGCTTTTGTTGTTGTTTTGGCGATCCTCTTTGGAAACTAGGTTAGTTCTATTGTTACACTTTCTTGCCTTTTTTGTCTACAAGACAAGTGCATTATCCTCAAGACAATCCAAATCTCTAAAATGCCATTTTCATTCTTCTTTGAACATGATAGATCACATGTCCTCCAAAGAATTTTTAAATTTTTGATGGCTATGATAAGACATGAAGGTTTAATGGGCTTAAAACAATGTGTTCAGGATTTGGGCAACAACCTGCTTATCAATTATCTCATGACAAATGAGGGTAAGCTGTAACCACACAATCTTAACTTGTTTAAAACACTCATCAACACTATACTCAAGCCTCAAATCACTTAATTTCTCATCAATTCTAACATTCTAGCATCATTTTTAGAAATTAGAATTTTCGAAGTATCTCCTTCTTGTTTAGTACTCTTAGTACATTGAAGGTGCCACTTAAGTTCATTGGCAATAGGCAATGGGCAAAATGAGAGGACAACATTCTCGTGTGTTTGGCCCTTCTATATGCTTTTTTATACTGCTAATGTTGTTCAATGAAATATTACATTCTTTTGAGTAGTCGCAAAACATTTGTCATTTCGATCTTCCATATGAAATAAATTTGACATGAGAATGCATCCCATAAAGCTTTTCCAGCCATTCCTGTCCCCATCTTTGAGATGTTTCAGGGATGCAGGGACAACTAATAAATGTCCCCAGGGCAATCCCCAATCAGAAAAAAATTGGGGATGTCCCAAAAATGGTAAAAAATTTGTAGGGGATGGCCAAACATCCCTTGACCATCTCGAGGATGGCTAAGGGATGTCTGGACATCCCTCAACTAGCCCATGGATGGCCAACCATCCCCTATGTCCATCATGAAAAAAATGGAAAGTAAGGAAAAAAGGGGTGTTTTGGCCCTCTACACCCCTTTAGAGGATCCTAAACCTAAAACACAATCACTTATAGTTAAAAGTATAAATTTCCTTCATTTTGTAGTTTGTGAGAAGAAGACAAAGATAGAGAACAGTAGTGAGAAGAAGACAAGAGAGCATCAAAACTACATCATTGAGGTAAGTTTAGCATCCACTGTTCAATTTCACAAGTCCTTTGATTTACTTTTTTTGTTTCCTTCAAAGTTTCAAACATTTAGGCAGTTTTTTTGATTAAAAATAAGTTTGCAGCTGTTTGACAAACAAACCATATAGGTATTGGGGGTTCTTGTAGGTGTCAGAATGTTTTAGGTGAAGTGAGAAGTAACCCATTTGAATGGCCTTTTGCTATTTGAAATAATTATGCAAATGGCCCATTCAATCCTAAGAAACCCTTTCTTCAATTTGCAACTCACAAGGATAAAGATGATAACAAATCCAAGGGGGAGTAAACATTGGTTATGTTATTTGTGCAACAAGAATTACAAGAGTGGTTTACACAAGGGTCTACAATCATCTTTTGTGCATATTTGGACATGGGGTAAGAGGTGAAAAAATAAGCTTAGCTAAGAAGGCCAAGGTGTCTAGATTGTACATGGAGGGTGAGACAAGAAATAAGGGTGTTGGAGTTTTCCAACACAATCTATGCAATCTTCTATGCCTACTATGGAAGTTGAGAGTCATAGAGGAGAGGGTTCTACGAAAGGAAAGGAAAAGGCTAATAGTGTTGTAGGAATGTTGAATGTTTAGTCACGGGAAGAAGCAAATTCGTTATCTGCCGAATTTTTCTTTGCCTATGTCATGCCACTTCATGTGGCATGTTTTCTCTATTTCAAAGAAATGTTGAAAAGGATAAATGCATTTGGTTTCTAATACACCCCCTGGAGAACATAGACTCTGTACCACCCTTCTTGGAAGAGAGTATTGTAAGGTAAGTTTGTTGATGAGGGACATGAAACAAACTTGGCTAAGGATGGGCTACTCAATTATTATTAAAGGTTGACCAATATTAAACATTAGCCACTATTGGTATCATAGTTACATTTGCAACTGACTTTTATTCTCCTAGAGCCATTAATTGTTTAGGGAAGCACAAGGATGCAAACTTCTAATTTCAACTTTTGAGGGAGGTCATGGGGGGAGGGGGGAGGCGGGTTGTGGCCTCAAATATTGAATAGGTTGTCATTGAATTAACATGTGTTTTTAGACTAGTTGACATGATGGTAGAGGGTGCTTACAAACACATTTTTAGATCCCATGTGTTCATGTGTTGATCAATGCATTTAAAGGCATTGGGAAGATCAACTAGGTGAAGGCATTGGAGGCATAAACTAGAGACGTACAATTGTTCATTTGCAACCATCAGATTTTGCGTGCTCTCTTCAAGACATTTTCGAAGAAGGAATATCTCAAATCTATGGAAACTAGATATGCTAGTTACTTCATTTTGTTAGAGAGGAAGCTTGTGATTAAGGAGATTCGACAATTAATGATGGTTAATGTTGAGTGGGCTAGGTGGGTAGAGGCCATCACAATTTAAGGGAAGAATGTGAAGTAGGAGATCCTTGGTGATGATTGGTGGTCCACTTTGAAGTAAATTAATAAATCGGATTTATTTTTCTTTATTATATATTTAAATTTTGAAAATTAATGTTTTTTAATTTTAAATCAGAATTGAGTCATTCTTTTTTGAGTATTTTGTTTGCAGATATATTTTCTCTTTGATCTCACTCATTGTGCGAGTGATTAAGTGTGTTGATATAAAGTTATAAACTCTATTAGTGTTAGTGAAATTTATGAGACATTTGACAACATGCATGGCTAGATAAAGCAAACAATTTATAGCAAGGCCCCTAATTTGGGACTTATGAGGAGCATATTAGGCCTATCTTGTTGCAATAGTGGAATACTATGAATACTTTGCTTCATATGGCAGTCTACGCTTGAAATCTGAAATGGTAAGCACCAAGGATTGAGAAAGTGCATCCTTTTGAAGATGACGAAGTGAAAGAAAGGTTTACAAAGGCCCTTTGAAAGATGTGTAACATTAAGGATCCAAACTTCGAGAATGGTGGATTGCTTTTGTTAATCTTCATGGTCCAACACTTGACAACTAGAGGCCGGGACAAATAATCCTTATTGGATAACGGATGTGGCATGGAAAAGATGTCATGGAGTTAAGGATGCTCACACTCACCTCCTTTCATAGGTTGATAGTTCCTTTGTTATAGAGAGGAATTGGTCCACATACAACTTCATTCAGTTTATCAAGAGGAATGGACTAGCCTCTGGACAATTGGAGAAGTTGGTAGCTGCACATAGTGCCTTGAAACCTTAGGATAGATAGACTCTAGCTGCACATGGGGATGTTGATCCCTATTGGTAGCCAAAAAACTCTGTTTTTAGATCTCTTTTTGCTAGTTAGTTGTTAATTAATCCTTGAGTTTGCATTAGGTTCAAGTCAACTATTGTCTGTCTAGGTAGTCTAAATAAAAGTTTGTCTTGTCATGGTTCTGTTTAAGAACAATTTTGTAGGGCGAAGATGATTGCATTGAGCTTGATAAGGAATAAACAATGATTGATGATGGTCAGGGCTGGATTGGAGAAGAAAGAACGAAACAACACATAAAAATAAGGTATGGATTAAGGTGTTTGCAATTGTCAAATGTTGACCCACAAATCAATTAGCAAAGCCATCTAAAATCAATGCCAAAGGTAGGGAAAGGTGGCAGAGTGTTAAGTGAAGTGTGCCTAGTAGAAGGGAAAAGGGATAGAACTTAAGTGCACTTTAAGTGGCAAAGCCACTAAAATGTTACACCCAATTTTCAAATAGGTGGCTAAGTGACTTGGAAACACCACCTCAAAAGACAAAGGAAAAGACTTAAGTGATTAGTGCCATTTTGGAGTGGCAAAGCTACTCAAAAGTTACACCTATGATAAAAGAGTGGCAGTAAGCTAAGTGATCTCCACCAAAGGTTAAAAGGACAAATATGAAGTGCACTTTTGTGATGGCCTTGCCATCCAAAAGTTCCTAGGTTGCACTTTTCAACAAGCTTTGCCATTCAAAAGTTCCTACAACCGCACTTCCTAGTTGGCTTTGCCATGACAAAACTCCTTCAAGCATAGGAAAAACTAAATTCAAGTGTTGGCATAATCTCACGATTAGGGTTTTTCTATTCATTAAAAAGTATTGTTTTCCAAACAATTCTATTTTTAGAAATCGATATTTTAGCAAGTATGCTTTCTTGAGGAATGGTGAGAGGAGCTTAAAAGTCCAACTTTCTATTTTTAGAAAGTTGCTTTTGTAGAGGCAATCATCAATTTCATATCCATGGATAGGATTTCAACAATTTTTATAGGCTCTAAAAAAAGTTTGCCATATTTGAGACTTGAAAAGATTTGACAAAGTTTGCAAGTCAAAGTTATTTTAGATTTTTGAAAACTACTTAAGTTACAAAAGTTGCTATTTTTCCCAAGGGGATAGAATGAGCCTATTATAGGTTTTAATTTTAATTATTTGTTTTAGAATTAGTTTCCTCAAAAAATAGTTTTGTTTCCCCTTTTTGCAGATATAGATAGGGTAGCTTTAAAGTGGTGTTTTTATGGGAATATTATATTATTAATTGATCCCTAAGAACTGTAGTTGTAAAACTTGGACTTGGTAATTATTCGGCAGGTCCAAAAATACATAAATATTTAAAAATATTCTTCAAGAACACATTATTGATTTCCATCTATTATAATTCAAAATTAGAGTTCGATACATATCTAGACTAAAAAATGAGTTCAACCTTTGAATACATATGAACTCAAGATTAAATGACTTGCATGCTTGAATTATAACAGTGAAAAATGTAACACTTTCAACATTTTTAGGCTTCAGCATGGAAGGAATCAAAGGATATTAAATAATGAAAATCACAACTTGCATAGAAAGGAATCCAATGAACATTATGAAAAATTCTTAAAATTTGTTTGATCATTTACCCATTATGGTGTGTGGCTTTGCTGGTCGTTTAACTTTAAATATTATTAAAGTTTTAAAGTGTAACTTTAAACTATGAGATTTTAAGTCTATAGGGACTCTCCCTTGGCTCAATTGATTTGCAAAGAAAGGCAAAAAAATGTGATGAAAAGCTATGTATTTGTGTTGCCATTGTGTGCCATAAATCATCTCTACTTGTTGCCAATCATGTGCACGAAACACAAAAATCATAGAAGGTTTTTAACATTAGGTGAAATAAACGAATTTGTACTCATTTGAGTGAGTTTTTCCTCAAAAATTGCCAGTTTCAGCAATTTGTTGATGAATTTTTAGAAAGAAAAAGCTGCAAGTTTTTGAAAAAATCGTTAGCAATTTTTTAGGTAACTCGTCACTGTTTTTGATTCGTGAGCTTTGCATATATGCTAAAAACTACTTCTTGAGAGCTTATTAATGAGTTCTTTGAGCCCATAATTTGTAATGATAGTTGATGCTAAGCTTATGCTTTAGAAATTGTTAGTGAAGTTAATTGTATCTTTTTGAAAGTTAATAAATATTAGTGGAAGTCACATTAATGTTGCAGAAGCCATTGTTCAATAAAAGTGATTGTATAATTGTGATTCCATGTTTCTAATTTCTTGAAAAAAGTCATACCAAATATCGGTGAAATTAGTCTATCTAAATTGTAGCTTTGAATGCAGTTTAACTATTTCGTTCATGAAATCATGTGGCATTCATTTGTTTAATTCTTTCCTATTGTGTAGATTTACGGGTTTATGATTTAGCCAATAGTTAACATTTATATGTGTTTTTCCTTCGAATCTTTGTTTATGGCCGAATATTGGTCTCTGCTTTAGCTAGTAAGAAATTGGTTTATCATGTATGCTTGATAGTTTACCCACCTTTATATTTGAAAATCTTGCTACAAGTCTTGGCTGTCGATAGTTTGGTGTTTGCATCTAGGGCAAAAACATAGTCAATTAGAAATTTACATTTAATGCAAAAATCCATTGAAATCCCTTACAATGTGCATGCTTGTAAATTCTATTTATTGTTTTAGGTTCTAGGTCTTAGGGAGCTTCCCCTTATAATTTGAAGAACGGTTTTACTATACATATTGTTCTATTTTGAGTTGTCATGAAAAGTACAAATTAAAATGCCAGCAATTTTGAAGATGCCAGACAATTTGACAAGGAGACACATGAAGGGCTGGTTGGGGTACCGTTGTATGAGAGTTCATCATACTGGGAGTGATTTAGAGTTAGACCCTGTCTCCAATTTTGGAGTAGTGTTTAGGTGCAGTGGCATATTTTTTATGTTTTTTAATTTTGTAGTTGTGACTTGTAGCCTTTGGGCATTATGTTGTAATTGTTATATGATATATATGCACATTGATGATGAAAGCAATGAAATTTTGTTAATCTGTGTGTCAACTCTCATGGGAATTCTCAATTCAGATTTAATGTTATGTAAAATGGTTCTATGATGTATATAATGAATGCCTTATATATGAATAATTGAAATTTCCTATATTTTTTTGAGGTTTCCCTATTTAAATTTTTTTACCCCCTGCCATCCCCTAAAACGAAGCCTCCCATTTCCTACTGTCTTGGAAATGTGTCTTACTGTCTCTTGTCCCTGTTCCAAAAATGCTGTAGAATATAGGAAATTTTAATAATTGTTTTGGCCAAACTCTCCATAAATAATTTATTTGTGAGGCATGATGAAAGAAATAAAAAAGTACCACTCAAATTTACTCTTTCCAAATCAACAAATCCAGCTCGAAAATTGACCACTGACCAAAAAAATGATTCCCCTATAAAGTTTGTGTGGATTGAAACTTTTGAGCAAAGAACAATGAATCCTAATAACAAAATAGCCAATAAGCACTTTAGTACCTGTTATACAATATATAGCTTGAAAGAAGCACCTTCTCCAATTTCCACACAAATGAGGCTTCTCAAGACTTGAAACTAAGACCTCTTCCAAGCAAGCAGAAAGCCTTCGCCAATGTACCAAATCACTTTGGAACCAAACTATTATGCACTTCTTACCACCAACCCACTGGTTTTGGAATTTGAAAATAATATTAAGGGAAAAAAATAGGTGTGCAGGAAAGTAGTTGAAGGTTAGAGGCCCAACCAAACTTTATGGGCTCATTGCTACAATCTAGCTGAATCAACAATATGCTAGAGTTATGTCACAATTTTGGACTCCACTAATCTGGGACCCGTATCACATATCATACTAAATTTATGTTATGACATTCTAAAGGAAGACATACCAATTTTCACAAGATTCATCATTTTTTTGCGAACCAAAACTTGTCAGGTGCCTGGTGAAAGAATCCCTCTCACTTTAAACACCTATACGTTGTGCTAAATTTGTGTTATGACATTCTAAAGGAAGATACACCATCACAAGATTCATCATTTAATTTGCAGACTGATACTTGTTGTGTGCCTGGTGAAAGAACCCCTCTCACTGTCAAGAAGCTGCCACATCTGTTATAAGATGTGTAAGAACTGTCATGGACTGTTGATTACAGTGGAACTTCATGCCACAAGATAGATGTTGGACCCAAGTGGAATTATGATGGACTCTAAATACTCTACTCTGATTTGCAAGTATGTCGCTTCCATGTGCACACTAAGGAGCTGTAAAACAAATGGTTTGGTGGATGGGTGTGGCGATCCTTGAGGATTTCAATGAAACAAGCTGATTGGATAATGGAGAGTTGAGTTGACAGAGGCTTTGAAAGTAGTCAATTTCTTCACATTTTTGGATAGGCCTACATTATGCTATAAAATAGGTTCCGAACCAAAGTGAAACTATCATAGGAGTTCTATATACTCTACTCTGGTTTACTTGTTTGTTGCTACCATATGCACCCTAAGGAGCTGTAAAAACCAGATTTGGTGAATGGGAGTGCAGACTCATAAAGTTTCAATGTTGCAATCAGATTGAAAAATGGTGATTAGACTGAATGGAACAAGCTTTTGAAAGTAGAAAATCTCCTTGCGTTTTTGTAGTTGTTTATTGAGTTACAACATTGTCAATTTTGGGGACACACTTACTCTATCAAATGGAGGATGTAATCAAAATAAAATTTTGATATTTCTGTACATTTTATCATCTCAAATTTTGAGATTTTCCATAGGTAAAGCATTATATGTATTTATATATGGAAGGAAAACCATTCTAACACTTTCTACCCAATAAACTTGAAAAAGAATTTAAAAAGGCTGATTTAGGACAAATATATCTTAATTGAAAAATTGATGCTAAAACAATAAGAAACACAATATTTTCTCCACATAAACATGCAATTATTTTCTGATAGGTAAACGGGGGGTTTTATTTAGGAGCTTTGCTTGGGTAAAAATAGAAATAAAAATATATAGAATGTAGTCCATCTGTAGCTGGGAGTATCCATACCACCACAATCTTAGATATATCTACAAATAAAAATTTGGGAAAGCAGATTGACTGCACCTAAAACATAATCAACAAGCCTAATTTTTGCATACCCAGCAAACATTTGATTCCTTAACACAAAATTCACTGAGACTGTTATCCAATAATTGGTAGGCTTTCTGTAAAATGCTACAGGAATATGCATACATGGGGATGAATCAATAGTCAATGACACAAGTTGAGAATATGTTTCAAGACAGAAAATCTGAACTGTGAATTGAGCAAGGTTGAATCACGTGAAATCAGAAAGTGATAGGGCGTTACCATCCCATACTTGACCTTTGCTTTGTTCTGAGCTTCTACAAGTTGATGCAACAATTTCTGTCTGTCCAGTCTTGAAATTTTCAAAATTCTGATTGATATTCCCCACAATTTTCTCATGATTTTGGACTTAAATTGGCTAACAGATATTTCAGTTAAACTCCATTCTATGCATCTGCAACTGCATCACAGACAATCACAACTACATCTGACAAAATCTGCATTAGTTAAGATTCCGAGGATCTCCATACCTATTTTCAAAGGATCTGTAGAACACATTCTGAATCTGGCGTTAACCTTGTGGACAACTTTTAAGGAAGTATATTATGTGTATATTTGGCTGTAGCTTTTGTCCATGAGCTCAATGTCATCCTCTGTTCTCAGTTAGTGTTAAACTTTACTAATTTTGATATTTTTTCCCTTAGCGTTGAGACTCAGATTCAACCAAATTCCGGCAAGCTGATTTTTGACTCAAACCCTGACTTTGAGGAAAAACTTGACTAAAACTAAGCAAATTAAAAAAATCACTGAAAAATAGTGAATTTTAGGGGAATAATTGATTATATTGCATTCCATATCAAATCAACTTCACATATACACAAGAACTAATCAATTGAATCTACCATACATATGCATATACAAAGAAGTAAAAAATGTGATATTGAAAGCTGATATGAAAGAAAACTTGTTTTTATATTCTTCAAGTTGTTTTCTTGTATACAAAAAATGGATTTAGAAATCATGTAGATTGCATTTAAAAAAAAAAACATAACAATGACTCAGTGAAGGTCGAGAGGTGTTGCTTCTCCCAACAGTAATACATGACACTGAGCCCTACCACATTTAATGCACATCAATGAAATAGCTGCAGTCTTTCCATTTACAGAAGAGATGGCAGCAAGATTATTTTGGACAGCTTCTTTGTCATTAGCTGTATGATCTCACTCCTTCCCCCATTGCTACAATCTCCACCTCACAATCACCTTGATCAATCCATGCATGTCACTCTTTTGTTAATAACATTCTATTCTGGTGTAGCTAGTGATCCTGCAAAAGAGTATTTAGATATCCACAGCAACTGCAGCCACCCATGCATCCACAAATGTTAATGAGTTCCTGCTGTGTTGATAATTGGTATTTCATTTCCATGCAGACTCACGAACCTTGTGCTCTACAAGGCAATCCTTTCACACACACTTCCTGGAGCTTCTGCTGCCAAATCCAAAACCGACATACAGCTGCTGCTCTACTCATCACTCTTGCATAATGCCACTTCCTCATGCTGCTTCTAGCTCATGGGGAAAATTTTCTAGCAATTCTGACCATCAAATTTCCAGCATAGTGGAATTGGATCACAAGTTTTATTGAATGTTGCTGCTATATATAACCTGGCAGACTCATACAAAACAAGATCCATGTAACAAGATTGTAACAAGCTTCTGGTAGGCATAACAATCTGCCCATTATGTAGTAAAATTCTCAAACATTTCTTTTGCCTATTCTGATAATATATCTAATATATTTTACTTGAAATTCTTTTAAACGTCACATTTTTCATAGAATTTTCACATTTCTGTTTTGGTCTATTTCACAAGGCATTTTTATTTCTATCTATTATTTTATTTCTATCTCTTTTTCATTGAATTTTCATAACGTAGTTAAAAGCTTTCATATAAGAAAAATAAAGTTGTATTATTTGTCAGCTTTAATTGTGAAATTTATTTTAATTTTTAGTTGTGTAATAAGGGACGGTAGTGTAGCTTGCTACATGAACTTGTAAGGTGACTTAGCTGCTAGGTCACAGCTCTCACCATTCTTACCTTCTAGAGCTAAGTTGCCGAATCAGAATCGGAATTGTGGGTATGGTACGTTGGTATGACCATTTTTTTGGGGTGGGGGGGGCGAAGTGTTGGGTATGTCTGTAGAAAAAAGTAAAAATATATAAAAATCATATATATATATATATTAAAAATTAAATATATACATTATAAATTAAAAATTAAATATATTTCTATTTAATAATGCTGTATAGACATACAAGTTTTTAATTATAATTTTTCAATTTAATATTATTTTAAATTTTAAATTTTAATTTTTAAATTTAATATTATTTTTAATTTTTAATTTTATTATATAATTATTAACATATAGTTTAATAAGCAATATACTAATGTAGTATATAATAGTTTAAATTTTTAAACTATTTTACAATATTAATAAATAAACTATTTCAAATATATATATTAAATATATACAAAATTAGAATATTAAAAATAAAAAACAGTTTATAAATATATTTATTGAAATTAAAAAGGTTTATAAATATTACCGTATTATATTATAATACTAAGCAGTCGAAGAATCGTATTCCAGTTATCCAATTCTCCCAATCATTCATAGCTGCTATGGTGATATCCATACCAGGAGCGATAATTGAAAGTACTGATAGAGATATTGACTGAGGCATGGATATGCATAGATGGTTCATAGCTTCGGTGCTTATCACTTGGTGTTACAATGATTCATTCCTTGCTTGGACTCAAAGACGGATCCATCAACAATAAGGACAATACTTCTTTGTATTAATTTGTAGTAGGCCTAGAATCAATTCATGCTGGTGCTAACCCCCCATGCAACAGAATAGCTCTAGAAACTGTAACTCTCAGTCAGGAACTTGCAAAATCGAAATAGAGGCTTTATTCCAGATTCATTGCCTGGAAAAACTTGAACCCTACCCGATTCATAGGCGATTCCCATCGGTACCCGATTTTGGTTTGACTCATACCCGGAAACAGGGTTATATTCTGATGATTTGGTAACTTAGTTCTAGAGTAGTGCAATTTTGGACCTCTATCGAGGCATCAATTATAGAATTGTCATCTCACTCAACATTTGTCATGAGGAAAAGTACCACCTATGCAATTTGGTAGCTTAACAAGCTGCATCACTTGGTATAGGTAGAAATTCGTAGTTCTGTGTATATGTTGCATCCAAAATATATAGATTTTGAAACGATAATTCACATTGATTTCAAATTATCCACCACGCCCATTAGAAAATTCTGTTGTCATGCCTATTAGATAGGAAGACCATAATCAATTTTAGCAGGCTTCTTTTTTTTTTTTTGAAAATAGTACCAATGGAACATTAGCTTGTGATCTTATGATAAAGAGAACACAAGTCGCTTTTATGTCCAATTTTTGAATGATGTGATCTTAACATTAGAGAGTTACCTAGAACTATGTTTGGTCTTTCCTTTTTAAGTGCTCAAGTTGAGCATATTTTCACTGGACAAGTAGTATTTAAAAATATGATTCCATTTGCTTTCCTTCTAGTCACACTTTCAATCAGACATATTTTGGAAATGGCTTGTATATATGTAAGTAATTACTCACTTTCCAAACTCATGTTCAAGTGTTGGGTGAGAGGCCAACCCGTTCTAGGCCTGTTATTGTCTAAGAGGGACCCCGGGGGTCCCAGCTCTTTCATTCATTTGTTGCTGTTCTTAGCAGCTTGGTTGCTGCTGTTCCTCTCTCTTGGTTGTGCTGTTTCTCTGCTGTATCTGGCCAGTTTGGGCCTGTTTTGCCTTGCCTTATGGCAGCTTTGTAAAGGGTCGGGACCCTAGTTTCCCGCTTACTTTATTCTTTTTTATGGTCTTTTTGTACAAGGGTCTGGGCCTTTTCAAAATCCCTGCTTACCTTAATAAAAAACATTCTCTGTAGTTTATTGTAGCATAGGAAGCATATGCATGATAATGCATTTGATGGGTGAATTAATATACTGATTTTCTGATTAATTAACCATGTTCTTTTTTGGCTTCAGGTTTTTATGTATAATTAACACTGTTGTATACCTTAGGTCTAATGTGTTTTTACATTCAATGTTGAGCCATGTATTCCCCTTTCTTAGCTATGCTGAAAACCTGCTTTGTGCTTATTTGATGCAAATAAAGTTTAAACCAGGTAAATATGATGTCTATCATTTATTTCATACTGGCTACTGCTGCTTGATGCCTGGATGTTCATTTGTTTATTGTAAATAGGATGATATTTTTTAAAGTTTGGTGTCTTAGCTTGAAGTGCTGGCAGTAGAGCTTCTTGGTCTCATCTTGACACAAGTAAGACTATATATGACTAATCCTCTTTTGGCTTTGCTATGATGCAAGTTCTTCCGCCGGTTTCATGCAGCATATGTGGATGCCGTTTCAAATCCTTTCCATGTGCCAGGAAAGAGAATCACCTCAGCCGCTTTTGCTGAAAGAGTAAGCACAATTGTGAGATCATTTGGGTCAGGCACAGCAATGTAGGCTGCTTTGTTCATCCTGTTTGTGTTATATTTGAATCTAGATGAATACTTGAAGGAGTTCCAAGTTTGTGGAACATAAGCTTTTACAGTGTTCAGTACATTTTTTATTGATGAAGACTTTTTTCTTAATGGCAAGAGAGATTTGCTTTGAAGTCAGGAATATGCCTTTATTTGTGTATGGTGTGGAACTAAGTATTTGCTTGTAAGTAACAAGTAGATTTTTGAGATTTGTGGTTGTTAATTTGAGTGGTCTATTAAGCTAAACAATTGCAGTAAGACAATTTTATTTTGATTATGTAAGTAATTTTCAGAGTAACACAACAGTAATTTGATCTGTTTAATACTACATTAGGTGTTCATCAAGGGCATACGATGAAATAAAAATTTTCAACCATCTATTTATTTGAATCAGGTTGAAGTGGTATTGTTGTAGATATTTTCTATTATTTTAGTAAATAAACGTGCTATTTGTTGAAAGGTGTTCTGTATATTTGAGTAACACAGATTCGAGCCACACATGGATTGGCATGGCAATTATGGATTTGATTTATTTTGAATGATACTTGTGAACTGGTTTGTGACATTTTATGTTAGCATATGAGATTAATATTAGTCTATTTTCAAATGGTTCTAACTTATACTTATGGTGGCTAGAGCATGATGAAGGTATGTTTCTATTGAACCGAATGAATTATTTTTGCTAAGCCAACAAAAGTATATTAATTTGGGAAAGAAACCTCTACGTAGAAAAGATGCACGTACTTGAGTGCTTTTCTCAAATCTTTTGACCTGCTAGGGCCAAATATACTGTTAGCTGTCGAGTGATTCATTATAGAGCTCTTCAAAGTAGGATTGACTTGATTATCACATGTTGTTAGTGATTCCTTTTGAAGAATTTACGATGTCCTGTAAAATAGATCTTTTGAAGTTTGAATTTCTTCCTCATATTTAACTAGTTATGCCTACACAGGTGGTTTATCTTTACTTCTAGACTCCATTGTGTCTCGCTTTTTTTTGAAGAGGCTGTTCTTCAGTGTTGCCTTCTTTATCTGCATGTCCTCCTTGGATCTGACCTTGCTTTCATAGAGACGCTTACCATCCTTAAAAGTTCTTAACATTATCTTCCAAGGTTTCGTTTTCCTTCTTTTCTGCAATTTGAATTTCTTGACCAGTGGATTTAGCACATCATTTTCTAGGGTGATTGCTTTAGGCAATCTAACTGCTACATTCCCATAGGAAAAATTTGAATGCCTCCCACTGGTGCATACAACTTCAGTTGCATAATGCATAAAATTTCACAAAAACAATATCAATGTGGCGTACGTCAGGCATAAGCGTTTTCAATATAGTAGTTATGAGAATACAATGCGCAAATATATATTTCATATTACAATACTTAAATTTTTTTGGCTAGGCATGATGCTCACCACCATCAATCTTGCAGTAAACAATATGTGGTTTAGTGAAATATTGAGGGAAGCTTGCAAAGTTGACAGGATATGCGTTCAATGATAACAAGTTTCCACAATCCATGTTGATTATTGCTGAAGAGGTTTCTGGATTCGATTGTGTAGTATGTTTTGCATCAACGTTTTGGACCACACTCGTGATCCATCATCAAGATGATAGCAGAGAGCTAAAGGAGAAAAGAACATACTACATAATTGAATTTTTTCTCCTTTAGCTCTCTGCTATCATCCTGATGATGGATCACAGAGTGTGATGCAAAAACATACTACACAATCAAATCCAGAAACCTCTTCAACGATATGCATTCTTTCATGGGAAGAATGGGTAATAGTGGACACCACGTCTGGCAAGCTCTTCATCTATGAAATCTACATCTGCACAGGAACGAATAGTGGCATAGATAAACCCTTAAAACCATGAGGGATTCATTTCAAAATTCAAATCATTCTCTTTCATAATAAAACAGGGTTTTGGGTGGCATCAAATTATTCCAATTCTAATGCATATCTTCATGAGAAATGTCATTACTACCTCTGATCTTTTCAACTAAAGGGCAGGTATGTGGCTTGCACTAAAAATGATGCCTAGGGTAAGTCCTAGGATCGTAGACGCTTTTAAAGTGAAGCAGTTCAACAATAAATATAGTGTTTGTAAAAAATAGATAATAAACTCTTGAAGAGACTATTGCAAAAAGAAAAAGTGTTTTGGTAGATTAACAATGTAGGCCTAAATTCCAATTAAAAGCTGCAAAAGGGGAATCAATTGCAACTTGAGAACAACCGATTATACTTGCTTTTGCCAAGAGCTACAACTTGAAGGCTCGAGAGATTTGAAACTTACCTATTGAGGTAGTGGCCAAACTGAGGTGTAATTTCAAAATTTTGGGGTCAATTCACATAAACTAGACATAAATAAACAAGGGGTGCTTAAAATCAATGATACAAGGAATCTGGAGTTGCCGAAGACCTTCTATAGGAGTGATTTCTATAGCGAACTTGGGGATATGATATGATCATTCTATTCAAGTGGGCGGGTAGGAGGTTTGAGGTGAGGCAATTTTGTCCTTGGTTGTGCTAGATGATGAGCATCATATGTGAAGAAAAAATGTTCATTGATTGTACTGCTATCAATAAAAACACCATCCATACACAATCGTTTTGAATTGAATACCATTGGTTAATTCTTCATGACTTTGTATTTGGTGCATGCAGCAGGATTTTTTTTTGGTTTTTGATGTAATGTCCTTTTTTATGGCCTTTTAGTATCTGTGGAAGTTCCAATATTTTTGGAGAATGTCAACTTTATCAAAAAAAATTCTTACAGTGGCAGTAACTCAAGAAATTTAGATGGATCCAACGGTATTTTGGTGGCTGTTTCAACATTTTGGGAGCTCTCCACACTTCTTGGAGAAGTTTGCTATTTTTGGAAAGCACAAATTTTCATAAAGTTCATTATCTTGAAAACTCAAGGTTATTTTAGCATGGTCACAATTCATATTTGGAACATTTTAATATTTTCTTAACTTTGGACAGATGTGTGAAAATAATTAAATAATTGAATAGTTAAGTGCTAAGTTGTCCAAAAGAAAAATTAAAATACAATTCATAATCAATTATTTAAAAATGAAACATTAAGTGACTTAAGGTTTCAAAAAGTAAACTATAAAGTTAAAGTCACTTTATAAGAAATTCTATAAAGGGGTTATAAAAAGAGGTTGTGGAGAAACATTTCCTCATTCGATATTTTTTTGAAATCTCAGTTGTAGAGGTTGAGCATGATTTTTATAACGACCATATGATGAAACCTTAAAGTGAAGATTAATTTCAGAAGTGAAAAATCTTGTCCAATACAATGTGATTCATTCAGAATCACAATTTGTGTTTATTGAATGAAGTTGTAGGTACTGGTGTATAACAAAGACACATCTATTCCATTTGGTTTTATGCTGAAGGTAAATTTATTGTGATTGGTAAACAAATAATAAATTTATTGCAGTATTTGTGGAACATTTGATGGGTTCGTATAAGTTGAAGTGGGGTCCGTACAAGATGCAACAACAAAAGAGATCAAATTCCCTTATATGCAGCCGTATCTCTTTGGGGAGAAAAACATATATTTTAGGTGTGCGATATTAATATTGTGTTTTAGTTCTTTGCATCAGTGATATTAGCAAATTAGTCATACAAGCTTCAGACTTCTGTATCTTAAAATATTCTCCAGCTTCATTGAAGGTCAGGAATATATTTATTTTGAATTCTGAGTGTTAGACAGCTAATTCATATAGAAATAGAGATTCCGATCTGCATATATAGTGATTAATTATCAGCATAGGTCTATTATTTATAAAAAAACAATTCATGACAGCTGTTAAAATGTTTATGAACTGCTCTATGAATGCAAATTGTTTGTGATTATGCCTGTGGTAATTGAAGATAGTTGCGGCTGTTTTTAAACATTTAATTCAGAAATATTGTTGGATTCAATTTTCCACCAACTATTTGACGAAATGAGTTGAAATTAGAAAATATTACAACAAGTTGAAGAATTTTGGTAGGGACATTACATTTGAAGAAGTTTGGCACTTGGGTACCACTATGTAGATATGTTCAATCCCAAGATGGGATGCAAGAGGGGATTTAATAGATGATAACTTTTGTATTCTATGTAGTTAGACTTCTTGAAGGCGATGTTGGTAAAAGGCTTTTAGAAAGTGGAATAGAAGTGATTTTCAATTATGTGAATTTCTCCATTTGATTTTTCACCTTCACGTATAGTGGATGTGAGGCTCACCTATTTGGGCTCTCAAAATATGTTAGGTACAAACTCTTATTAATTGAATATTATAGATGATTCGTTGTTCACTATTTTGCAACTTCCAAGCTTAATGTTGGAACCAATAGAGAAGTAATCTGATTCAATAATCAGCAAGGATTGTGACATGTCTAAACTTCTCAATATGTTCACAAAAAACCATCTATTACTTTAGTCTCGAATGAACAATCCAACAATAGATGTAACAACACCACTGAAAATAAAGATTGCAGCTTAACAACCTATTCTATGATATAATTAATTGATCTAAAATTCTGCCCATAATACATGTCATAATACATGTCTTAAAAATGTAAAGGCATTTTCAATTATGCAAGATGCTTCATTTATTTCCACCCTTTTTATTTGATAAAATCAAATGTATTAAGTCAAACTAGTATAAAAACCATTATTTCAAAGAAGCATAGGAAAAGAAACACAATCAATCAAGACCGAAGGAACTTCGAGATGATTGCCAAGAGTTGAAAATAGGAAGCTTACATATCTTCATCAATTACGTTATCCAATTTAACATCAGGTGATTGGGTGTTATTACTATAACGTTGGCCTCTATGAAAGATCTAGTGATGGATCTGTTTGTCCAAACCTCTTAGTTAATTGACAATAATCCAAGGACTTTGACAAACATCTTCTATATCACCCATATTAATAGCGTTTAGGGTGTTTGATTGATCCTTGTAGCTTCCTTTGATGTTACACTTCATTTTGAATTTGAAATACAAGATTATTATTGTAATCTATAATATCATGAATATAATGCATCCGATTAGAACTCATTTCTTGAAGCATGGCCAATACACTAGAATAAGCCTTTACATGTGCTTGACTAATTTGTAATGAGATAGAACTATTGGACAAAGTAGTCCCAAAGATGTTAGCAAAGTTACAAGTAACATTTTATTTTTTGCTAGGAGATTGATTGTGAAAGATAGCTTTGTTTTTCCCCTTAGCATGATATTTTGAATGACCACACTTCAGTCTTAGTTGTTAGATTGTTGGAAGGTTGGTCCACCTTGTCATTGCAACCAATAGAATTCTTCTTGGCACCACCAATATGGACGAGCTTTCTATGTTTAGAGCTAGATGTTGGAGAGGACACTTAAGAGACATTAAGATTCAAGAAAATAGAGGAGAAATTGGCATAAGTAGAGGACACACCTTTGGAGAGCATCCTTCACAAAGCACCTTTGGAAAGAAAAGTTGAAGAAAGAGACAAAGAAAGTTGTTCTAGTAAAAGGAGGTAGATTACTAGGGTAAAAGGGAGAAAAGGTGCCAAAACTGGTGATACATGTTAGATTTGGTCCTTAATAGACCAAAAAATGTTGCAACAAGAAAATCAAATCCAACAAAACAATGTCATGGAGATGAAAAACAAGAAAGACCATGTAGGATGGGTGTAGCAAGGAAAATAATAATGCAAGAAAAATTGCAATAATCCAATGTTTAGACAAAAGGAATAACTCCCATTGTGAATAAACAGGTCGCTAAGGATAAGGCAAGGCCATGCAGGGATAGATGAGCATATAGAAGGGAGGCACCAATTTGTAAAGAAAGGAAAAATCAAACTAAAAAAATAGTACATCACCTAAAGGAAATCGCCAAAAATCCTAGGGAAAGGGAGGTAAGCAAGAAAGGAGGAAGAAGAAAATGAGAAAAAAAATAGAGAAATATTGGAGACCAAAAGTCAAATTAGAAAAAGCTTTAAAGATCATTCTCTCGATCTTCCAAAACGATTATAAAAATATCATTAAAAATATCTACACCATGGATACTATTCCCATACCTTGAGAAAAAAATGGAAACCCTTTTAAGTTAATATTAGTCAATGAATCAATTGCTTTATTCTTTTTTCTCTTGTAATAGTAAAATCACACTTTCTCAAACTTGTCAAGTATAAACTTAGCCTCTTATAGAAGACTCAAGATGATGTCTGTTTCCTCTATCCAAACCATGATAATTATATGAGAATCTCTTTCAATAATTAATTTGTTAAAGGACAAATTAATCCCAAATGAGCCCAAGTACCAAGCTTTTTTGCTTTAGTGACATTATTGGAATTTTTGTTTTGGTTTACAAAGTGCCCAAAGCAAGAACCTCATCCTTGTGATCCTTCAGGATAGTCCTAGCTCTAAAGATCATAAGAGTACTTTTAGCCAACTTGCAAAAATTTAACTTCATCCATCCCTCTTTAGGAGGGCACAAAGAAGTAAGATCTTTATTCTTTAGAGCTTTAGGGGATCTTGTGCCAATAAGTTTCCCAATTGTTGACAAATTCTTGAGGATTGTTGAGTTATGAACATAGCTAATTTGAGGACAAGCCATGACCATCTCTTCCTACATTTTTTCCATATTTCCCCCCTTTTCATTAAAGATATTTTTATTCATTTACCACCTAATCTTCCATATAATTGTTTATGGGGTCAAATCTCAAAGATTTTGGAGAATATCAAGAGAAATAGAGGATTGCCAAGACTCAGTGTTCTTTGAAGGTCCTTTCCACCACCCATTTGAGGTTGAAGTTGTCTAGAAACATATTTCAAATTACTCTAACACAATCACATTGAAGGATAGGGTGATTAGTTCTCTTCTCGATTAAAACAAAGAGGACATTTTCTAGGACCATAAATACCCTTCTCGAGATGCTCTCAAATAAGAATCTTCATGGGGTAAACTACTCAAATAATTTGTTTCCTTAGGCTAGGATTTAGGAGTCCAAATTCATCCCTGAGGGAAGGAGTCAAGAGGCTCACCAAAACAAGTGATCAATTTCCAATATTCCTTTTTGACAATATAAATTTCATTACCACTGTGGAGCCATCCATAATAATTTTCACGATTGCTCCAAGTTGGCCTAAAGTTTTGGATATGTAGTCGAAACAAAAAATCTTTGGTAACCCAAGTAAAATTGGAATGATTTTCCAACACTTAGCATAACCATATATTTCCTCCTTGATCTAATAATATTTGACCTACGATCCCCATATATCTCTAAGTTTGGTGGCCATCATTAAAAAAACCAAAAAAATTGAGGAGGATCATCGAAAATCCATCAATCTTCTCAAAAATTAGTGTGAAGTGATGATCCAAAATCCTTACCTAGTAATGAAATTTTTAGCCATCTTCATTATGTCCCATATGATATAACCATTTGGTGTAGATCATTATGATGGAGAATGTATATAGACACTTCTTCAAAATGTTGGACCAAGTTGCAAGATTATTGACAAGTAATCTTCAAACCAATTTTTTCACAAGAGCTTGGTTAAAGAGGCCAATCTCCTTAAGACCTAATCCACCTTTGTTAACACTATTACAAATATTCTCCTAGGAAACTAGGGGGTGTAATGCTTCAAGCATTTGTTCTTTGTACGATTGTTCATTTTTACTTTGGTTCTACCACTTTTCTTAGTGATGATGTTTTATATTACCATTGATGTGTTTAAATGAGTTTTTATATTAGCATCTAGATTTTCAACTATGCATTATGAGAGGCATATGTCATACTTGTGTATGTTTTGATTAGTATAGTGTGTTTCAACTTCACTATTTTAACTATTTATGATAGAGGTGTGATTATTATATTTGATTTAGCATTCTAGAGTACTATTGGTTTATGTAGCTACATGTTTGGGTCATGCTTGTTGTACATGATTTCTAATAAGATATGATTTAATATTATTTCATTTGAATATTATTCCATGTTGGGTGTTTTGTGCATTGCTTTGACTATTCCTATACAATGTAGGTATGCTTGATGTTTCCTCTAAGTGTGCATGCATAGGTTTTCTCCAATGATAGCTGAACCAAAGATGATCACATTGGGTAAAACATGTTTGCTAACCTCTATCTCACTCTATTTGAGTGCATGAAAATCCTTGTGAATCCTTGTGTAAATTTGGATCCAAATCGATAGTGATTTTGGAATCGATATGTTTTGTTCAAATCCATAAAGTGATTGAGTCCTTTGTGTGTGGTTGTTTTATCTTGTCGTGTTGCATTTTACCTTATTTCAAAATGCATGTTACCATATTATGGAATATTTACTGCTTTGAGTAGAAAGATAATTAATTGCACCTTAGGGGAAATATGTTCTTTCATTATTTCATTTTTAGCTAAAAAATTAAAGTGTGTTTAATTGCTCTTTAAAAATAGAAATATAATTGCTATAGTTGGAAAATTAATTTAATTTGATTCAATCTCTTATGGCCATTGAAAAATATCGAATTTAAATTAATTAAGTTATATTGCCTAATTGGATTATTAATGTGGTGAAATATTATTTATAAGCTAATTGTAATGTATTAGTTGAATTTATATTTGTTGCAAGGTTAAATTATTAAATGTTCTAAAGAAATGATAATGAAAATACCTTAAGTTGGAAAATATTTATTGTTGAAAAAGTTCTTATTTGAAATACCCTTCAAGTGGGAAGTGAGGGAAAAATGCAAAAGGGGTTTAGGGAACTATCAAAAAGAAAAGGGAAGGCTTATTTTCATTGCTTATGATTTTTGGTTTAGAAAACCCTCTCCTTCCTTTGAAATATTTTTTTTTTAAAGGTTGGAAAGCTTGATTTGGTTTTTGGTTTGAAGTGGATTGACTTTGGAGTTGTATTGCTTCTAAGTCATAAAGGTTGTTGAAAGTTTATGCTTAAAGAAAAAACTCTTTTCTTTGTTGTTTGTAAATTTGAATTGATAGGTATTTCTCTTGTGATTTTTATGCATTTAAAGGAAGTTTCTCCATTTTCCACCACGATAAATTGAAGCATATGGCTTCTCTCATATAAGACTGTTTTAAATATTTTTTCATATTCATATTTGTGTTATTTTAATCTTGAAAAAGCAAGAAAATGGCTAAGATTATGGAATTTTTTTCTTAGAATCCTTTTGAGTATTAGAATGCTTGTTGTTGTGTATTTTGCATTAAGGTATGCTCAAAATTTGGGAATTTTGTGTATTTTGAAGTTAAAAATTTAAGGTTTCCAAATCCATTAATGGTGTGAGGTTTTATGGTTTTAAAGTGATTTCGAAAACAAAATTTGAATTTAAAATCATGTTTGATTGTTTTAATTTTCAGGAAGAATATTCTCCCTATTATTTTAGAATTATGCATAAATGGGCAATATGTCATCAAATTTCGCATTTTTTCCTTGTCACATCCAAATCATAAATTTGGTATGTTGGACACATAGGATTGAGGTATTGAGTAGGGAAGAAGTAGCATCCCATTGCTTGCCCATATTCAAAAGAAATTTATGGATAGAACCAAGTGAGATTTAATTGAGTGAAAAAATAAAATGAATTTGAGAAAAATAAACCATGTTAATTGCACCATGTTTTGAATGTCTCACAATGATTTGGACTTGGATGTGTAGGACATGCCACAAATCTTGGAAGTTGATGAATTCCATTGAGTAACCTCATGCAAGGTAGGATTTCTACTCAACAATCTAGATGATATTATATTATCTTAATGACATTCCTTGACATACTCTTAGGACCCTCATCCTATCTTTTCATTGTATTTTGTATCTAATGTGTGTTGTGACCAATTGCATGTGAGTAAATGACTTGTACCCTCATAAATGCATGTTTGTATGGCATGTTGTTATACAAGTTTATTAGTGTGTGTGTTGCCATATTCTCTTTATTTTGTGTGTGATTACTACCCATACAAAGTTATCTCGTAGGACAATTGGGTGGGCCTAGGGGTTCCATATGGTTGGGTGTTATTGGAATACCATTGGGGACTCATGGATCCTCTAGAGTAGTTCAAGATCTGTTACAAAATGATAATTTCATCTCTATTATTGTAAGTTTTCATTTCAAGAAATTTGAAGAAAATGTATAGTTCATGATGTTGGTGTCATCATATGTAAAATTATTTTATTCTCCATCATGGTGGATTGTAAATTTACCATAAGTGATGATGATACTATTATTTTTTTGGACACACCTCAAAATCAGCGTTGAAAATGTATTGTATCATATTAGCTACTTGGAGGTAAGAAAGATTGGAGCATCTAGTTTCATAATATGTTAAAGTGAACATGCAATTAGACTAGATAAACACCATTCTTTATTAAATGAGGAAAATGAATTGTATTTGATTTTTGGTAGTTGATGGCATCCCAAGGGTGGTTGTGCCCCTAGCTTTCCTATTGTCCCTATGACATGTGTATCCATGTATGCAAGAGGACAAATGTTTGTGGTTTTTGAGTTCAACGATGAATTGTGAGAATTTCACTTGTCCAACTCTAGGTTTTGAGTATTGTATTGTGTTGTATCAAAGTGTTGGAACTCTTGTGTGACTTAGAGTCATGCATTATATTATGATGATTGGTCTAGATTGAGTTGGGTACGTCCTAGGTTTTCTCCCACCTTTCTAGCTCTCTTAGCTCATGAACCTTGTACTACTTGATGATTCAAATTTATGTAAATGTGCGCCCTCACTAGGCATGTTGTTTGTCTTTGGAAAAGTTGGAATCTTAGTGGTTAGTTCCCAAGACTTGTTTGAATAATTATGGTTGAATACCTCATCATAGAATATAGAATTGGTTAAATCCCTTAGTGAAGTTGGAAAGATGGTCTTGAGAAGTTTGTTCTATAATTTTCCTTTTTGGAAAATCTTCTAGAACTACAATATAGAAAGTGGACTGCAATGCTAGTTGTTGGAGTCCATTTTGTGCATTGGAGTCTAGTTGGCATACTGGTGTCCTTTTCATGCATTTTCATCCTTTTTCATCATATAGTTGACACTTTTTGACCTTTTTAGATAAAATCTATATATAAAAATTGTTTCCCTTGGCCTACTTAGACTTCCTATCTTGTCACTTTATCAAAGGGTGGCATACCTTGCAAATTATCATCTTTTTCTTGGGAAGTGTGCCTTGGCATGATATCAACTAGTTTCAAATCCATTTGGTCGAGGCCTCCAACCTCCTAGTTGACCCACCCTTTGAATATGTGTTCCCAAGTGTATGGGGTGTCATCATGTTGTCTTGGAGCAATAATGATGAGGGTTTTTCCCCTCCCTCTTTGTGTGTTTGCAAGGAAATGAAATTTTGGATTTGTATGCAATCTTCATATTGGAGGAAGCTACATATTCTTGCAAGTTTTTCATGGTGGATTATCTTATTCTTGAATTATTTTAGTTGTGCCACCATGCTTGTTGCATCAATGTTAGTTCTCTTTTGTGTTCTTGTGCTTGTCATGACACATTGTGTGTGTGTGTTGGTGTGTAATACATGTGAATGTCACATTAGAAACACCATAAATGTTTGTGTAGTGTTAATGCAAGTACTCTCTTGGGATAATCTTGATGTATTACAAGGGAACTTAAATTGTTCCAATGTACCTCTCAATAAAAAAGATCTCATGTGTTTGGTAACTTCAGATAAAATATTATTTGGTGTTATCATCAAAGAGAAGCAATAAATACGATTAATATGAAGACCTTAAGAAGCATCAATACCCCTTTAGAAAGCCTAGCCTTGCAACTTACTATTGATTCTATCTAAATTTGACATCAATAGGTGTTTTCTATTTCCCTAAAAGAAGAGAAACCCAAATGAGAGTTTATGATGCAACATTTTTCAAATGAGAGATGCTTGCGAAGGAATTTATGTTCAAACTCCCTTGATATTCAAGGAGAATATTTTAGATATTTCCCTATTCAATTTGTATTTTGAAGCTAATTCATACCTTCCTAAGAGATCCCTAATTATTCTCACTTCCTAAATCAATGATGAGGAGAAAATCATTGTCATCATCAAACTGTTCATGGGTAAGAAGTTTACCACAGGTTGAAGATTTCTACCCTTTGAAACTTTATCCATGCTAAAGAAACCCAACATCCTCACCAAGGGATTCAACTTTGATAAATAATGAGAAAGATAAATGATCACCTTGAAAAAGACCTCTAGAAGAGTAGAAAAGTCATTTTTGTAGATCCATTCATCATGATTAAAAAATAGAAAACATGTAGCATCGTTTGATCTAATTATTATAGTTTGAATATGAATTTTGTCAACTATCCTGTTGAGAAATACCCAATTGACTGTCATATACTTTAGTTGTATCTAGTTTATTAAGTATACCTTTCCCCTTGTTGATATGTGAGCAATGAAGAAACTTGTGAACAACAAAAATTGCATCAACAATTTGTTTCCCTCTCACAAATCATCCTTTATATTTTGAGATTAGGGTGGGAAGGAGAACCTTCAATCTATTAGTGATCACTTTGGAAATATGTTTATACATAGTATTACACAAGGAGGAAAGTACTAAAGTTTTGGATAGTTATTATTTTTAGAAATGAGAGAAATAAAAGTAACATTGAAGGATTTTGAGATAAATCTTGACTTCTTTGACACCTAAACAACTCCTTATAGGTCATTACCTATCAAATTCTAAAAATTATGAAAAAATAGAGTAGGAAACCCATTGGGCTCAACACTTTGTTTTTGATTAACAAGAAAAATAGGTTTTGTAAGGGACCTAAAACCCTAGATTACACAATGTTTCTATACCAAATAAAAACACATCCATCCAACAACGAAACTTTAACAAAGAAATAAACTAACTAAAAGAAAATAAATAGAAAACAAACCATTTCATATTCTTGAGGGTGTCTGCCACCTCCAATTCTGGGTTATAATGTTGATTAACCAGGGTTAACAATTTATTATTTTCATCATCAAAGGATTTTCTTCTTAATCCCTCAAGTATGAGTACTTGGACCTTTCTCACCTTCTAGCACAATATTTTTACCTTTATCTTTGGTAGGATGCTCCTTCAACTTGCTAGTAGTAGGGCTCCCATCAATCATCTAATACTCTTTCAACTTTTTTAATTTCCTTATGAGGATTTTTAAAGCTTCTGCACTATTCTTAGTAGAACTTTAGTTGATTCTTAGGAGATATTCCATGCTTGATTTGATCTCTTGAATGTTTTTTCTATGTCATGTAAGCGGAGATCATAATCTATTTTGAGCTCTCTAATGGCATCCTCAACATCCATAATTATTTTCTTTAGATCTTTAAACTTAGAAGTAGACTGGTCACAATCTTCTTTGGCTATCTTCACATGTATCCTACAAACTTTAAAATTGACCTTGTTTAACTCCAGAAGAAACCACTTGGTCAATCTGAAGTTTCTCACCACACTTTCTATAGCAACCCCTAAAACATCAAATATTTGTTCCCTTTCAACATGCAGGTATGTAAAATCCTTTGAGAGAGGGCTAAGGTTGGCAACATCAAAAGTGTCCTTGGCCAGGCCAATCTTAGGGGAGTGGCCCAAATCCAATCTGGCACCAACTTTCTCTATGATAACTTCCTCTACCGCCTTCTCTTTCCCTTTGCCAAAAATAGCCTCAGGAGTAGACAAATGCTAATTTTCTCACCTCTAGAATCTGCACCCCACTTCCTCATCTCTTGTTTGGGAGCCTTCCAACTAGGAGATATCCTTTCTTTCTTTCTTTCTTCTTACATGGGGTTTTCTTTGGAGGTGCCTTCCTTTTCCTTTTCACACCCGCGTCTAAAGGGGATGAAGAAAGAAATTCCACAAAATAAGCCCCAACCTCTTTTTCCTACCACTCATAGTCTTCATCATCATCCAAAGATTCAAAACTCGAATTAGAATACCGCACAAAATCCTACTTCTTTTGAACACTCCCTTTACCTTTTGGAGGCTTAATCAGGATTTGGGCTTTGACATACTCCATTGATAACAAAACCAAAACCTCATGCAAAACTAATAAATTTAGGTTTTTAACATGCTCTTTCATAGAGGAATCAAGGGACACAAGCAGATAAAAAGGAAAAGAGACTATAAGCTTGTGTCTAAAATGATTAAGAAAGTTGAAATGCACACCAAGGATAGCCGTGTACCTGTCTCTAGGGTGATATATTGCATACTCAAATCATTTATCTCATCCCAAATGGGCTTGATAGACAATCTATCATAACCCTATGAGGAAAGATTCACCAACTTGTCTCTCTCGTCCCCTTTAGAGAACTGATTCAAAGCCTCCTCATTTTCTTTTCTATCTTTGAATAATTTTTGTCCCTTTCAATGAAGCCCAAAAATATTTGCAATAACTTCCTCAGAGATGGTGAACTCAACAACCTGCATAGACAAGATTCTATTTCTCCACCCTTAACAAATATCTTGGTGGCTTCATGATTGTACACATGGAGTCTCTCCATATAGGGTGTGAGTCCCCCATCCTCCAGAATGCACCACACCTTGGGTTTCCTCTTGATCCTATCACAAGAGAGTGGCTCAACATGACTGCAACCAGCACCCATCTTCACAGAAATTTTTTCACTTTACACTCCAAAAGCTTCCCAATATCCAGAAATAGACAATGAGAATAAACTCACAATTACCCATAAAATGTGCGATAATGTAAATCATTAAAATCTCATCCCATCTCTCCTTATAAACCATGCTTAGCATCATTAAACAAAATGATAAGAACCTCAATGGGTATTGACATGTACCCTTCCCATGATTTAGAGGACTAAAGTTAACCCCTTTGTTGGCAAAAAAATTGGCCAACGTATTGCCCTAAAAATATGTGAAATTATGACATCATCAAAAGTATTAATCATACTTAGGAAATCATGAATTAGGGATTCAATCGATCAACTAGGAGTGCTAAGTTTAAGTAAACACCTAATAATGTTCAGAGAATCCCCTGCTATCTAAACCTTTTTATAACCACTATTAAAAGCCAATTTAATGGTACTAAAAGTAGGCTTAGCTTCAACAAAATGATTTATTTGAGTTCCCAAAGGGAGTGCCATTGTTGATATAAGCATACCCTTGTCATCTCTTAACACCCATTGAAAATCAGTTAGCTCAAGATTCCCCTTAACTGACCCATCAAAATTAGCTTTAATCCACCCTTTTGGTGGTCTTCTCCAAACAACATTATCTCTTGGATTTTCCAAAGATCTGAAGAGAATTGATAAATTAAATTTAAGGTTCCAATTAGCCGCCACTTGGGTATCATACTTATAGACACAAATTTTCTGATTTTCCACCTTCATATCATGAAGCCTAGCCTTAAATTTTTCTTTAACAACTCTTTGGATTTTATAAAAAAAAGCCTCCTCCTTAAGCTTCATATCACTAAAAACCTTGTTCCTTTCTTTCTAGAGCCCCCAAGCAATATGAGGCGCCAATAAGGACCAAAGCAGCTAGAGAGAAGGATTAGAAGGACAAAACCATTGATCCAATAAACCATTAAAATAAGGAAGAAGGACAAATCCATTGATCCATTAATCCAAACTCGAGAAATTACAGCCAAGGAAGATGTGAAAGGCATCTTCAAAACAACACTCGCATGAGGCGCATATATTGGGGAGGGAAAACCCTCTCCTACATCAATTATCCATAGTAAAAAAATTATATTGAACCAAGAGCCAGTAAAAGATTAATCTTAGGAATTAAAAATTGATTCCACAAACCACTCCAAAAGGGAGGAGGGGTAGAATTGTTCAACAAACCCAAAGTCGAAGTTAGAGAGAACTTCTCATAAGCAGAAAGAAACCAAATAATCTTATCAGATTTATGATTAGATGGGTTATGAATCCGAGAAAGGAACAACTAAAGAGAAGCTAAGGATAGATCAATAATTTGTAAATTTTTCCATTTTTCATCTTGGATATAGTCCACAACCTAGCAGCCAAAGAGCCTTAAGCAAGAATCTTTAAGGGGAAGAACCCACTGCAAATCCATAAGCAACCCATTTTAGCACCAAACATCCTCCTAGAAAAGAATCTTCGTACCATCCCCAAAAAGCCATCTAATGCCATCCTTAACGACCTTCCTAGTAGGAAGAATGTTCTTCCAAAAGTAGGATCCATTCGGGATGTTATCAACAACCAACATATCCCTTGCATTCCTAAACTCAACAAGGTATTTATTCTTTAGAATACTTGACCAACCTATCTCATCAAGGAAAAGATGCCAATTATTTTTTAGATAAAAGAGCCATGTTGATATTTTTGATTTTATTGATACCCAACCACCCCACTTTTTGGCCTACAAAATTTATCCCATGCCACAAAGGGATTATTTTCCTTTCCTATGATCCAACCTAAAGGAATTGATTTTGAATGTGTTCAAACTTATCAAATTTTACTAGAACTTTAAAAGGTTCATGGCATAAATAAGTAGATTATGCAAAGTAGCTTGAATAGGTTTCAACTTACCTGCTTACTTAGTAAAGCTCCTTTCTATCCAACCAACTTGGAATTAAACCTATCCAACAAACCAATCCAGAGAGAATCAAGTGTCTTATCTTCATAGAGCGGATGGCCCAAATAGGTTGATGGAAGTCTTCCCAATTTACAATTTAAAATAGTTGCAAGCTTTTCTTGGAGCTGGATAGGGGTATTGAGAAAAAATATTAAACTCTTGGGAAGGTTGACCAATTGCCTCAAAGCTTTTTCATACCCACCTAAAATTGCTTTAATCATATTCACTTCCTTGATCAAAGCTTCTCCCATGATGACTGTATCATCAAAAAATTGTTGATGAGAATGAGGCCGACACAGAGAAGGTTTGACACCTTTCAAAGAGCCAAAAGATACATTTCTCTGAATACATCTACTCAAAATTTCCACCATAAGGATAAAGGGGAAAGGAGAGATCAGGTCTCCTTAGCGAAGCCCACGAGAGATTTTAAAGAAAGGAGGAGAACCATTAATCCAAATTGAAAAGCTCATAGAAGACACCATCTAGGTAGTTAGTTGCACAAATTTACTACCAAAACAAAATCTCAAAAGCACCTTGGCTAAGAAGCTCCAATTCACTCTATCATAAGCAACCAGGTCAAGCTTTAGAATAAACCCCTCCCTCTTATTAATTGAAAGAGAATGAATAATTTCATGAATCGTGATGATCGAATCTAAAATTTGTCTCTTGGAAAAAACCATTTCACTGGCTAGAAATAAGCAAAGGAAGAATTTCTTGAAGCCTAATCACCAACACTTTAGATAAAATTTTGTAAATTAAATTTTAAAGACTAATTGGCCTGAAATCACAAAAAGTCTTGGCATCTAGCATCTTCAGAATTAAAACACGGAAAGTAGAATTAAGTTATTTAAACAATTTTCTCTAACCAAAGAACTCCTTAGTAGCATTAATCACATCCAAAGCCACAATGTCCCAAAAAGCCTAAGATAAAATAAAAGAGAAACCATCAAGACTAGAGGCTTTATTTCCTTCAAACAAAAAAAATAGCCCTTTGATTTCCTCCTCAAAAGGGATGTAGGTTAACTTATTGTTTTTCTCCTCAAAAATAATATTCGGTATGATCTCTAGAAACTTCTCCTCATAGGCTCGATTATAGATCAAGTCTTCCTTGATCAAATTACAAAAGTACTTAGAGGCTTCCCTATGAATATCATCAAGATCTTCAATCAAAGAGTTTTCAATACTAATGGAATTAATCCTATTAGCATCCTTCTGTTTTAGAGAGGAGAGATGAAATAATTTAGTATTGTGGTCTCCATTCTTGAGCCAAATCGCTCTTGACCTTTGTTTCTGTGTAAGGGGGAAATCAGATAAGTGTGAGATAATCAATGTTAATGAATTAAGCACAATCTAATTCAAAACAAGAATTTAGATTCATACCCAATACTCATGAAATGAAGTTTTTAAGCTATTGAAATCAACTAATGAAATCCCTAAGATAACATAATTAATTCAAAAACAAAGAAAACTTTACCATCCCATGTTGAAGTGTATTCGCAATGATGTTGGATCATTGTTGTATCAATGCGAAGCCTCCATTTGTGCATAGAAAAAGCTTCAAAGTTGTGTGATGTTGATCGAATATGTATTTAAAAGCTTCCAAGAAATCAATGATTAATTTGGCATTACTTCATTGTGCAAAAGATGTCAGTTCTCTGATCATTTTTGAGGAAGAAGATGATTGTTATATAGATTTCATGTTTCAAAATGAATGATCGAGATCATGTAGTAGAATATCCTGATCAACGGTTCAAAACCATTGAGGGAAATTAGATGGGAAGAATCAATGGATTTTGATTACGTAATCAGTGTGATTGAAGAAATAAATTTGAGTGTTTAGTGGAATTGAGGAAATAGATTGAATAATTTGTGGAATTGAATAAATCATGTTGAGCCTTCAATGGGATTGAAGAATAGATGAATCGGTTAGGAAATAGATGGATTAGTTAGTCAATCAGAGTGAGTAATCAGGGGATTGTAATTTGTTCAATCATAAAAGTGGGTGAAGGTAATTAATTAATTTGAATTAATTAATTAAGCCTTTTGAGTTGAACGTGCAAGTCATGTTTGACTTTTACAAAGTTGTATTTATTTTCTTTGATCTTTTTGAATGATGTTTAAATAATTTATTTAATTATTCAAGTTTAGGGGAAAGCGATTTAATTAAACTATTAAGTGATAATAATTTAATTGATTTAGGGGAATAGGGTAAATTAATGACATAATTAAATAATTGATGTTATTTAATTAATCAAGAGGAATAAAGCTAGATTAGGACTTTATTAAATAAATGAAATTTAATTAGTCAAAAGTGATGAAAAAGTGAATCAATTAAATAATAAAATATTATTCAATTAATAGAGGAAATTAAGGTTTTGAATGCAATTAATGTGAAATGCAGTGATATTAGATGATAACGATGCTGATGATGAGAAAATGTCATTTAGGATGTGCGATAAGTGTTAGGTCATTTTTACATGTCTACATTTTGTCCCTCTTTGAGACAAAGTACTGGTTGCTTTGTTTCAAAGAATTCGATGTTAAGATCAAGATTTGAAAAATTTATATGCCCCACTATGTCCCAGTGGTTAGCGGAATGACGGTAGGACGTTGGGCTGCCCCCTCAAGAGGTTGGCCGAAAATATTAATTTTTGGGTCGAGCTTGCGACAATGTTGTATTTTAGTTCAAATGTGTAGAGGATGAAAAATTAAGCTTATAGGACTCTCGTTGATAGTTCAGATTGTAGACGTTGAAAAATGTCCTAAGTTTGCGAATGTCATTTTTCTTGGTCTTTGTCTTCGCGTAATTAAATAATTTTAATTATTTAATTATTCTTGGTCGCATTCCTCTATTGATTAAATATTTTTTAATTATTTAATTAATTCAATTCCTAACTTTATTCTATCCTGATCAATTAAATAAAATTAATTACATCACTAACACCCCTTTTCTTCAATAATTAAATAAATCACTATTTATTTAATTATTTTCCTATCATCTTTTGTTCATAGTTAAATAATAATTAAATGTCCACTTTCTCCCACTTGCCTTTTCCTCAAATAAATAATTTAAATAAATTATTTATGCCTACACTTTTTTAGAGATTCCTTCTCATGAATTAAAGGATTTTCAATTTTTAATTTCTCCACATCCTTCCTCCACTATCTTATTTTCAAATCTCAACTGTCGATCACCTCTGGTCTCTTTTCAATCTTGACCGTCCATTTTGTAACCTCCCCTTTCCTATTTTGCATGCAAGCTCGTCCATCAATCTTGGAATCTTTCTAGAAGATTGATCTCATCCATTCATTTGAATGGTTGTCTATAAAGAAGCCTTTCTCCATTTTTTCCTTAACAACCAGTTATCTCCAACTTTCTTGCTTACAATTTGTAGGTATTTGCACAAGTTAGACTATAGATCTAAGGGAATATTTGCAAAAGAAGGAGAGACAAGAGAATTGATTCAACTTCAATGGAGAGTGTTTTGCTTCTTTGTTTTCATTTTTATCTCTCCATTTGATTGGTTTCTCTTGTTTAGATAGGGTTATTAGCTTAGAAGTGTTGTGGTTGTCACTATTATCTAGGCTAGCTTGATTTTCCCCATCTTACATTGGTGAACCTGATGTGAAGCCAAGATTTTGTAGGATCCATATGGATTTTCATTTTGTTTTTGCAGGTTTCCATACGAAATGACACAACTGAGACATGCAATGAGGAAATTGTTGAGAAAAGGCACATCTGCTAAGAGAAACAAGACAACTGCTAGGCAGGAAACTAAATTCAAAAGAATGACGCATCTGTTAAGAACATCAACACATCTGTGGGCGTGTGACTAGGATTTGAAAATGTGATGCAATTGTTCTAGTGCGACGCATTACAACGACGCATTTGCAGACCCAAACGATGCAACTACTTGTCTGGTATAAAATTTTATGTTTTTTGTTTGCTTTCAATTTTTGATTTTGGGTTTTCAAGTAGAGTAGGGCTTTTAGTTGCTAACTCTTTGTTTCCAGCATGTGGCTTTAGGTTCAAGGAGTTGCCAAAAATTGTTTCTTTAGAAACAACAAAAAAATTGAGCTCTTTTATTAGTTTAGATTTAAGCAATTTTCTTTTTGTTTGTTTTTCCAAATACAACTTGCATCAAGATCATAAGGGTAAAATGAACTTGCATATCTCACTCATAAGGTTTTAAAAAGAACTACAAACTACATTTTACACTCATGGGTATTAAAATGAACTTGCATCAAAAGTCATTGGTATAAAAAGAATCCAAGTGTGTTCAAATCATAAGCAAAGGGTAAAAAAATTATAATTGTCTTTTGTGTTTGGTGGTTTCCAACTATCATAGAGTGCGTATGCTCTCCTCTCGCGCCATTTAGCAATCTTGAGGATCAAAAGAACCTCTTTGGAATTTGTATAATCACACCCCACATTTGGATTTTGGGCTTAAAATGAACCCCATGTGAGTGTGAGGCAAAGGCACTGAGTATGCTCTCTCCTTATGCTTCGTGCAATTTGGGAGATCAGAAATAGTGTACTTCCTCGCTATTGTGTACCTTTATTTTAGAGGGTCCACTGCCCCAATATGAAAGGTTGGAACGAACCAAGTGGTAAAAAGCTAAAGCCAAGCTCTTCCAAACCTCTATATAAGAAAAGTACTTCTTGAAGAAAGTCATTTAGCAACAAGTGTGTGTCATACTGACAAGTGCCACCCTTAGTAGCCTTGTGAGCTATGTAAAAATCCTTTCTTAGGAAGGGACTGGGAGGCCTCTTGACTGACCATAGTCTTGAGCTAATCTTGCTGCATGTATGGCCACCTTGAACAAATTCCCTTACTAAAAACCAACTGTGTTAGTGGCCAAAAACCTTTGATACACTTGTTGATTGCAGGAGGTCGGACCTCTGAAGTTGCCCCACGTCTTCACTGAGCATGTGTAGAGACAAAAATTCCTCTTTGGGGAATGAGACTTGGTGAGCCTGAGAAGTGAGTGTCGTGTAAGGGGGAGATAGTTCTACCAAGTCTCTAGCTATCCACCTTGCTTAAGTGGCTAGAGAAATCCAAGTGGGGATATCAACCAATAGTTTCCTTGCCAACCATAGGAATTATGCATGTTGTCTGTGTGTGTTTTATTTTGATATCAAAAATTTCACATTCAAAACCAGACCAAAAACAAGTGTTTGTGATTGTATTATGTTTTTTCCAAATCAAAATTCATACAAAATAGTCAAAATTCACTCAAAAATCAAGTCAAAACCATCAAAACTACCAAAAGCAACATTTTGTGAATCACAACTATAAAAAAATAGAGTTGCAACTGATATTTTGCACTGCAATTGATCATTGGAAAACCACAACTATCATACTGAACCACATTTACAAAAAATAAATCCGCAATTTTCAACCTAAACCACAACTGCATTCTGGAAGCCCACAACCTAAAACACCGCATTTGCATAAAATAGTGCCACAACTACCTAATAACCAGAAACCTTCAAAATCCTTGTTCAAATTCAATAAAACCATTTTCACAGTGACTCTGACTACTAAACCAGAGACTTGCAAGCCTTTACCACTCCATTCCAACATTTCCATTTAGGGTTACATCACATTTTAGGTTGCATCCTTGCTTTGCATAATCAATCTTAGACTTTAGGTTGCATATACCTTTCAAATTTCAGACTTAGGAAGAATTAAGCTTTTGGAAAATCCTTGGTTGCTTATCCATTTTGTCATTGACCTTAATCCTTCATCTTATCAATCTTTATCATTGTCACCTTGGTCAAATTTGAGTCTCAAGCTTGTGCCCTAGCCTAGACTCAACCTTGTTGGTGTAATTAAATATCTTGTACCTTGTCCTAGGTCATAATTACACCTTAGTTAAGTTTACTTAGGGACCACATAGGAGGTTGTTGGAGAATCTCCACTTTTGGTGGACTTGACATGTCATACCTCATCACTTCCACCTTTTGTGGACACATCATGTGATTATCTCTCCATCTTTGGTGGAGTGATAACTCTTACTAGTTGTCTCATGTCATAAGATTCTAACACTTGTCATAATCTTATGCCCTCCTATGTTCTCACCTTGGCTATATAACCAAGGGGTCTCTCTCATTGTAATCAATCATTGTATTGCATATCATATTAATGACATTGAATACAGTTTATTCTTGTCATATCATTTCTCTCTTTCTTGTGCTTTCCATTTGGTCCATAGATCTTGGGTGGCAACCATAGCCAATTCTAACATGGTATCAGAGCGTGTTTGGAGCCATTGGAGAGTCTTATTCTGAAGAGAGATTCCAGATCTGAGGAGGTTCCGTTCGTGGCTCTTTGTTGCAGGTTCAAATCCGAGCTTGCTGGTGCAAATCTAAGCTCACCATTGTGTCTGAAAGGTTCGAGATAGTCGATTTTGCCTTTTGTTTTGTCCAAATCGGAGCTACGAGGCCAAATCTATGAGGGTTTGAAGCTAACGAGTGGTTGCCAGATCCAGAAGGTAGCTGCAATTTTGGAGCATTTTGGGTCAAATCCGACCCTACCATCGCGTCCAGAAGGGCCAAAAACCCTAAGATCGACTGTCAATTCATCCGATTCGGAGTAGTTGTCCAGTGAGGCAAAAAAAATTTGCCTGAAGAGTCGTACGGCCCCTGTGTCATTATTACCGATGGTACGATTTTATTAAAAATAAATAAATTTTTATTTTCTCATGTAAATTATACTTTGAAATATTTTGTTAAAAAAAAAAATTCACAGCTTTTTAAAATTTGGACCGATATATTTTATTGTAAAAGTTTTGAAAAAAAATTAAAAAAAATAAGAAAAAAAAAAAGCAGACGTTTTTCTGCGGAGTACACAGGAGACAGGGTACACAGTGTACCCTGTACCCGCAGTACCCACGGCGAGGTCCACCGTCCGCTGTGTGACCTTACGGCCGCGTCCCCACATCCTGCGGTCAACACACTCCCAACCGGTGGTCTTCCTCCGGCGAAAAAAACTTCAAAAATTCCGGCGTCTGTTTCAAACTCCGGGCGGTCGAAAAATTCCGGCAAAATCCGCGGTAAAAGATTCCGTCGAGGCAAATATTCCGTTAAGTAAAGATTCCGGCGAAGATTCTTTGGCATATTCCGGCAAGGGGCATGTTTTGCGGTGACAGGCGGGAAACCGTCAAATTTAAGCCAGTCATTTGCTGACGTCATCCGTACATCAGCATTGCGTCATCAATTTTCAAAAATTTCTACCCCCTCACCATTTGAGTTTTTGATTTTTCAGTCGAACTTCAAATGCTCATAACTTGCTCATTTTGACTCCTTTTTTCAAGAATTTTTTTTTGATTTGGGCTAGAATTTCGTGCTCTACGCAGTGGTGCAATCAGTTTTTCGTTTTGGTGCCTTTTTTTTTCTAGAATTTTCAGATTCTCACAGGTGTTGCTACTTCATCCTCATTTTGGGAACTTTGGGAGCTCATAACTTGCTCCTACGGTAACATTTTTGGGTGCAATTTTTTTTGAAAGTGCATGAATTTTCATGTAATTCTCAGTGGTAGGATCAGATTGATCTCATTTTGTACCAAAAATTTTACTTGATACTGTGGCCTATTTTGGCATTTGTAAGCACTAAGATCAAGTCTAGCTTGTTGTTTTTGGCATCTAGCAACTGTAAACGCACTAAATATAAAGTGCCAAATTAGATATTTCTTGGGGGGGTTCTTTGATTGAGTGAATTTGGGGGGATTCTTCTTGTGGTTGTGGTTGCATTCCTCTTGATTTGTGTTCTTGTTTCATCATGGAGCCATCTACAATTCCACTTCTAACACCTTATAACTATCCTACATGGAAATCAGAAATGAACAAATTGCTAAGAGTTAAAAGATTGTATAGGATAGTTCATGGGCTTGATGGTGAACCACAAAATGATGAAGTTAAAAAGAATAAGTGGTTGAATAGTTGTGAAGAAGCCATTGGCTATTTGTGCTTGTATGTCTCTCCTGAGTTGTTGTTTCACATTGAGCAGTTGGATACACCTATGGCTATGTGGACTACATTGTCAGAATTATTTGGGAAAACAGATGAAATTCAAGGACATTTGTTGGAGAATGAATTAATCAGTCTCAATCCATGTAATTTTGACAACATACAAGACTTCATCACCAAATTCAAGTCACTAAGAACACAATTGAAGAATTGTAAAATTGAGAAATCAGATACACAATTGATCTTAAGTGTTCTTTCAAAGCTAGGACCTGAATATTCAGTGTTTGTGTCTACTTTCTATGCTACAAAGAATGCCTTTGGGAGTCAGTTTAAGATGCCTTCCTTTGAAGATTTTGCTATGCAACTCACTAGGGAGCAAGATAAGCTTATTCAAATGGGTACTTTGAAGTCTTCAAAATCACATGCCTTGGTTGCAAAGGATGAGAAGTCTTCAAGTGGCAAAGAAAAGACAAAGAACAAGCCTAAGAAGAACACACAATCCACATCAAATTCCACAGAAGAACATAAAGATTCATCTTCAAAAGAGAAATCATCTAAGAAGGAGAGACCTTTTTGTGCATATTGCAAGAAGGATGGACATGAAGAACACTATTGTTATAAGAAGGATATTGATGAGTTGAAAATCTTCTCAAAAAGAATCACATTGATTTGCCTTCTAGAATGTCTGAATCTTCTTCTCCTTCTACTTCAAAATAGTCTAAAAAGGACAAAGGTCAAACATATATATCAGGATATAAAGGACAAGCTCTTTGTGCTCATTCAAGTCCAGGATCAGGGAGATGGCTTCTAGATTCAGGAGCATCACATCATATGGCATCTTCGCAGACTATCTTCTCTTCATTTCAGCCTTGTTCTATGTCTCCTATCTTGATGGGAAGCAATACATACATGAGTGTAATAGGGAAGGGATCCATTAGCATTGGGGAGAACACTTTTCAGGATGTCTTGTGTGTTCCTCATTTGATGAACAATCTACTTTCCATATATCAGATTACACATGGTGGAGATGGGAGAACTGTGGAGTTCACTCCTGATTCGGTTATCATTCGTGACTTGGAGACTAGAGAGATCATTGCTACTGGGGTGGTTGATCATTCATTTCAATTGTATTCCTTTGCACAGTTTGCTTCTGATGATGACGATGTTCCTTCGACTGTTGATCACAACTATGATTTAGAGGAGACATTTGGCTTTTTGAACTTGGGCATACTCACATCAGATCCAGTACTTGAGCCATGCACTTCATCTCCTCCATCTACTGTTGTACTTATGATATTTGTGTTGCTACAGTTTTGGCTCCTAGTGATTCAGTGCAGCAGAATCCTGATTGTCTTCCAGATATGGCTACTTTGGATGATTTCCTAACAGGTATTTCAGACTTGTTTGTGGAGTCACATCTTTCTGATTTGGAGGACACTCTTGATAACATCCATCTTCTCTTTGATGAAGATGAACCTTCTTCAGTTGTTGTGAGGGAACACTTTGACCCTCTTGTTCATTCTCTACATGATCATTCTTCTCAGTTTGGCATGAGTGTGGATACTTTTGGACAGCATATGGAGGAGGCTTCTTTGTCTTCAGAGGGGATACCATTGTCTTTGGATCATGTTCTACATTCTTCTCTACTAGATGTTGGGTTTTCCTCTTCAGCAGTGTGGCCTAGAACGCCTGATTGGAGTGAGACAGCTTTCTGCATCGACATGGAGACACTTGAGCATGCTTCAGAGACATCACACATCATCCATCTTCATGATATCCTGCATACATCCTTGGTTTTGTTTCTTCCTAAGGGGACGAACGTTGTTCGGCGAGATTGGATCATCTTCAGCATTCAATGTCGAGCTTCTACCATTCTTGCAGGAGACTCAACATTGAGAGGGGGCTGCCTTGCTTCTCTTCTACTTCTCTCTTATGGGGGGTATTTTTCCTCACATGGGGTTTTTACCTTCTCATTCTTCATTGAGAGTATTTCTATTTTGTATTTCATCTCTCTTTTGAGGGGGAGTTTTGTCCCATGAGGTTTTCTCCCTTTCCTCGTTTGTGAGAGATTGCATTGCATTGATTGCATTGTGTGTACATGGGTACCTAACATGGCCTAGTAGTCGGGACCCATCTTGCATTGTTTGCATTTGTGCACTACTCCCTAAGTTGCACTTAAGGGGGGGTGTTGGTGTAATTAAATATCTTGTAGCTTGTCCTAGGTCATAATTACACCTTAGTTAAGTTTACTTAGGGACCACATAGGAGGTTGTTGGAGAATCTCCACTTTTGGTGGACTTGACATGTCATACCTCATCACTTCCACCTTTTGTGGACATATCATGTGATTATCTCTCCATATTTGGTGGAGTGATAACTCTTACTAGTTGTCTCATGTCATAAGATTCTGACACTTGTCATAATCTTATGCCCTCCTATGTTCTCACCTTGGCTATATAACCAAGGGGTCTCTCTCATTGTAATCAATCATTGTATTGCATATCATATTAATGACATTGAATATAGTTTATTCTTGTCATATCATTTCTCTCTTTCTTGTGCTTTCCATTTGGTCCATAGATCTTGGGTGGCAACCATAGCCAATTCTAACAAACCTTGTCAAAATTATCCTCTTGATTATCACAAAGGTCAATGACATTTGGGTTTGTTATCTTGGCCCTACATTAGCTTGGTTGTCATCCTTTGTCTCAAATTTTAGACTTCATATCCTTAGCATCACATTAGGTTCATTTAGATTCTTATTAACCATAGCCTTAGCCTTGCATTTAAAATATTTATCCCAAAAACACAAAAAACATAGCTTAATTTCATCTTAGCCTTAGTTGCACCATTATCTTTGATCATTAATTTAGCATCATTTAGTCACCTTATCATTATACTTGGTCATTATTTAATCAACCTTTGATATCTTTAGCATCCATTAGTTTCATATCCTTGCATAATCATCTTGCATCCTTATATTCAAAAATCCCAAAACATAGTTTAGCTTCATTTTCACCAGCTTGCATTATCCTCCAACTTGCAAGTCTCACATGGTTGAAACAAGGTCACGAACCAAAAGAAAGGACATGGATTTTTCAAATGAACCTTGTCATGACACCACCCTTGGGACAAATTCAAATAAATGCACACCTCAAAGAGAGACACCACAAAGAGACCTTACATTGGACAATCTAAACTTAGATGAATTCAACAAGAAAATGACTCCAGAAGAAATTGAAAGAGCTTACCAAGATACAATGGTTTTGAGCATGGTTGATAAAATTGTTGGTGCTGATCCTAATAGATTCTTCTATGCACTAGCTAAAAAGGGTTCCAAACTCCCTCAAGGCTTTGATGTCTCAACCATTGTGGAAGAAGATACCCAAAATCCATTTGCTTTAGGGATGCCCACTTCACAACAAATGTCAACCATAACTTTTGGAACAATAACACACACAGAAACCACTACCACCCATATCCCTAGCATCTCTACACTTGCAAACAAAGTGACCCATACAACTACACAAGGGAAAACCTTCACTCTTGGAAGCTCATCAAATTCTATGGGTAAGACCTTTACAAACCCCCATTTTCAAAACACAAATCAAGGTCCCACTCCTTTATTTCAAAATGAAAACCAAGCATACCTACATTTCAAAACACAAACCAAGGTCCTTCATTTCAATTTCAAAGCACACCCTCATCAAATAAAAATCAACCAAATAAATCTAGAAGGATTCACATTGTCCCACGAAGGGTGCCAAAACATTAATCAAGGACCTACACCCTCATTTCAAAACATTATTCAAGGACCTATACCCTCATTTCAAAACATTATTCAAGGACCTACACCATCATTTAAAAATGCTAATCAAGGACCTACCCCATCACTCCAAAATGTTAATCAAGGACCTACACCACCTTTCCAAAACACAAATCAAGGATCCACACCTCAATTCCAAAATACTATACCAAATTCAAACATGACCTTTGGGACAAATAGAAATGCCAATGTCATTCCAAACCAAAACAATACACATCAATATGGTAACCAAGGTCCCACACCACAAAATACCAACCTCAATTCAAATTCATGTGACCTCAACACCCACACATGACATCAAATCAAACCAATGCAACACCATCTATTGTAGATACTTTGATGCAACAAATACAAGCCCTCCAAAAATAAATGACAAACATACAATTGAGGACCAACAAGAAGACCTATTCCATGGAGGAATTGTGCCCCTTTCCATTTGAAAAAAATCTATACATGTCACCCTTTCCCCCTCATTTCATGACACCACCTTTTCCTAAGTATAAGGGGACAAAGGATCCAATAGAGCACATTCAATAATTTAATATGTCATGTATAGAAGTCTCATATGATCCTACCTATTTTATGTGACTATTCTTGCGAAGCCTCAGAGGGCTAGTTGTGGATTGGTTTGCACATCTCCCTCTAGGGATTAGAACATGGGGTGAACTGGCTGAAAAATTCATTAATCACTTTGCCTTCAACATTAAAAATGACGTCACCATCACAACATTAAGCATAACCAAACAAGAAGAAGGGAAATCACTCACCTCATTTTACCAAAGATGGTGAAGCTTGGTTAGAGAGTTCCCTTGTCACATTCCTGAGAAACAATTGGTCACCATGTTTTTTGAAAACCTTGACAAAGAAATGATGAGTAGTCTACAAATCCAATGTTGGACAACTTTTTATGAGATCCTTGAAAAAGGTGTCCTTATTGAAAAGGGTCTTGTTGCAAAAGGACTAGTCAAAATAAACAAAGAGACTCTAAAGCCCAATGATGACAAAAGAAAATACTAGTCCCGAAATAAAAATGTCACAAATGATGGAGTTGTTGATGCCAAAATAATAACCAAAGGTCCAACCATTCATCTCAAAGGTCCCTCCTCATCAAATACATCAAACACTTAAGAACAAGGTCAAAACAATCAACAGCAAAGAGGTCATCCCCATGCCAAGAGAACATAAACCCAATTGGGCGAACCCATCAAATCAGTCCTTAAACAAATTTTTCAATCTAACGTCATCACACTACCAGACATAAAAAATTATGAACCCTCATTAATCAAACCTAATTGGTGGAAAGAAGATGAATATTGTGAATATCACTACAGAAAAGGACATAAAACAACTAGATGTTGGGTACTCAAGAATATCATTCAAGACCTTATTGAAAATGGAACCATATCAATTGGAGATTCACAAGGAAAAACCAATACTGATCATACCATATTCAAAACTCCCTTGCAAGACCACGAAAAAGGAAATGCCTCCAGTTCAGGGAATGCTAACAATGCTAATTATGCAACCCTTAAACATGATTACAACACTATTATCCTTAACATTAGACCCTTTGATGATCGCATTGCCACCATTACCATAAACAAGATGAGTTTGGAATGTGCTGTTACCACTGCTGAACCAAGATAACTATTCTGTGAACTCCTTCCAATCCCCAACCGAAAAACCAATATATTCTCTTAGATTAGTTAGGGAAGACTCCTGCACAAATTTCCATTTTGAAGCTCCTTCACATTTCACCAAAGCACAAAGCTATCCTTGATAAAGCATTGCAAGAAGTATCCATACCCGCTAATCTAGATGTCAATGAATTTTAGGCCATGATTGGATGCCTAACTATGTCGCACCATGTAGCTTTCTCAGAACAAGATCTTTCTACCTAAAAATTTGACCATAATGATGCCCTACACCTCAAATTATGCATTAATAAACACAAGATCAGATGAGTCCTAGTAGATGGTGGAGAAGGTCTAAATATTTGCTCACTAAAATTGGTGAAAGAATTGGGATACTCGGAGAATTGTATAGACCAAACCAAGAAAATTGTGATCAAAGCTTATGATGATGTTGAGCGTTCGTCCGAAGGCGTAATTTCACTTCCTATAAGAGTTGGCCTAACAATACAGAATACAGTGTTTCATGTCTTGGATCTAGATTTTCACTACAACCTTCTCCTTGGCCACCCATGGATTCATGCTATGAAGGCTATCCCTTCCACCTACCATCAATGCCTTAAATTCCCATATGATGACACTGAAATTACTATTCCTGGCAATCCTGATCCTTTCTAATATTGCACAAACCTAAAAGGAATTGTTGAATGTCAAGTTCCAATCAATCGAGAGGCTTCATCTTCCATTTCATTTTCCACTCTATCTAACTACATTGATCCATCTTCCCTTGTCAAATCATCCACACCATTCACCACACCTTCCATGCCTAAAATATAGATTCAAGACAAAGGATGCAGAGAATACAACATGAAGAGTCTCTTTTTCATTGGGAAGCTACCTAAATCACCAAAATCTTATGGTAAACCACATCCTGTGTAGCCTAAGGTTATCATTCACAATCCCCCTACCACCTTCACTAAATGGGGGGAGGTAGCCAAAGAATCTTTGGATGACCATATTCTCACATGGTTGTACAAAGAAGAGGAGGATATTGAACCTAAGAAATTGTCAGCCGAACAGTATCCAAAAGGGTTCCAAATAATTAAATGAAAAGGATATGTTGGACACAATGACCTTGGACTAAACAAACAAGGGATTTTGGAACCCTTACAACCTCTTAAACTTCTAAAGTACCAAGGGTTGGGGTTTGTACCAGTAAAAGTGACTATCCAGGGTATTGGGTTACCTTCAAATGAGGTTGTTAATGCTTTAGATGAGATCAAGACATATAAGGACTCTTGGGGCTTTGATGCCGATTCCAATGAATCTGAAGGAGATTCTATATCCTCCACTACCTTCATGGACCTTGATAAAATATTTGGAATACTTGATGAGCCTCCCCTTGAAGAAAAATTTAGTCAAATTCTTACAATTGGTTCCCCATCAAACCCACCAAGTCCTCGTCCAAAAGTCTCTTTGAAAAGAGAAGAGTGGATCAAACACTTTTGGGAAACCATTTATTCTTCCTCTTGGGAACATAATGACTCTACCTTTGTATTTACCCTATTAGCCTACACTATGACCCTTGAAAATACCGATGATGGCTTACCCCTTGTCTACCCACAACTCATAGATTGGGATCAACAAGAACCACCAAGTTTGGACACATTGGAGAATGATGAAACAATTGTTGAGTTCATGGGACTTCGTGAAGGGATACCGAGTGGGGATCATAAGATTGGATTTGATATAGAACTTAATTATGCAACATACTTTGGTGAGGTTTTCTCGTCCTCTAGTCACAAAAGTGAAAATGAAAAAAGAAAAAAGGTCTTTAGGTGAAAATTGAAAGGCACCTACTGACTGTGAAAAAGTAAAAATAAAGGATGTATCTGAAGGTGAAAACCTCTCTGAGGTGCCTGAGGATGGAGTACTAGATTGTCTCCCTATAGAATGAGATAAATCACCATTGCTGGTAGAAGAAACAAAAGAAGTGGACATTGGAACACAAGACAACTCTAAAATCATACAGTTGGAAACATCTTTGACCACCAAGGAAAAGCTTGGGTTTATAGCATTCTTTTTAGAAAGACAAGCTAATTTCACATGGTCATATGTTGATATGCTTGGATTGGATCCCAAACTTGTTCTGCATCACCTACCATTGTTATCATATGCAAAACCATATAAATAGAAGTTAAGAAGAATGCACCCACAAATTGCACTCTTGGTCAAGGTGGAACTGAAGAAGCTCTTGGATGTTGGGTTCATTCGCTCTATTGACTATGTAGATTGGATATCAAACCTAGTTCTTGTTACCAAACTAAATGGTCAGATCAGAGTATGCAAAATTTTTAGAGATCTCAACAAAGCTTTCCCTAAAGATGTTTTTCCTCTACTAAACATTGACATAATAGTGGACCTTACCGCCAGATATGAAATGCTATCACTCATGGACAGATTCTCGGGATATAATTAGATAAGAATTTCTCTTGAAGATCAATTGAAGACAACTTTTACATGTGCTTGGGGAGATTTTTGTTGGAATTTCATGCCATTTTGGCTTTAAAATGCTAGAGCTACATATCAAAGAGCTATGACCACTATTTTTCATGATTATATGCATATAATTATAGAAGATTATGTTGATGAAATTCTCTCAAAATATCTAGAATGAAGTGGACATCTAGTAGTCTTGGACAATATTTTCACACGATTGGAAAAGTACCAACTCAGGTTAAACCCAAAGAAATGTGTTTTCGAGGTCCAATAAAACAAACTTCTTGGATACATTGTATTCCATTGAGGAATAGAAGTTGATCCCACCAAAGTAAAATACATCTTATAAATTCCACCACTAACCAACATCAGTCAGTTATGAACATTACAAGGAAGATTGCAATCAATCTGTAGGTTCATTGCTTAACTAGCAGACAAGATCCATCCATTTCAACATCTATTATGAAAAGGAATTCCCTTCAATTGGACAAAAAAGTGTCAAGAAGCATTTGATCAGATCAAGAACTATTTATTGAAACCACCAGTTCTTACGCCTCCGATTGATGGAAGAAATTTGATATTATATGTGACATCAACTACATCAGCACTAGAGGAATTGTTACCACAAAATGACAATGATGGTAATAAATGCGTAATTTATTATATCAGTCGCACCTTAGTTAGATATGAGTTGAATTATAGCCCTATTGAACGAGCATGTCTAGCAGTGGTATTTGTAGCATAGAAGTTGAGACATTACATGTTGAATCACAAGATAAAACTGATTGCCAAAATTGATCCTTTGAAATGTCTTCTCAACAAAGCAGCCCTAACAAGAAGATTAGCTAAGTGGGTTATGATCTTAAGTGAGTATGACATTGAGTACGTTGATCGAAAAACAATAAAAGGACAAGTAATAGCTAATTAACTTGTAGATGCACTAGTAAAGGCAGATCATCCTTTGATATCTGAATTCCCTGATGAATCAATCCTTGCCATAGAAACACCGACAACATGGAAGCTATATTTTGATGGATCTTATACAAGTCATGGTTCAAAAGCTAGAATTTTATTCATCACACCTCAAGGAGATTCCATCCCAAAATCATTTCAAATAGCATTTCCATGCAAAAATAACATATCAGAGTATGAAGTATTATTGACAAGTCTCTGAATGGTAATAAAATGGAAAATCAAGGATCTTCAGGTCTATGGTGATTCTTAGTTAGTGATCAAGCAAGTTAATGATGATTATGACACCAAGGATGAGAAATTGACGCCCTACAAATACATGGTGGATAGTTTTCAGCTATATTTTGATACTATTTCTTTTGAAAAGATACCTAGAATCTAGAATAAAGCAGCTGACACAATGGCTACAATTGGATCTCTCTTGGACATCCCCAAAAATGCATCACAATATGAGTTCTTGGTAGAACAACTGTTGGTCCCTGTGTTTGATGTCCTCAAAACTGAACTTGTGTATGAAATTATTGGTCTCAACTCACCTTGGTATAAAGACATCTACAACTATTTGCATGACCAAATTATTCCCCTTGACTTGTCCCTCAACCAACACAAAACCTTTATCTGACAAGCATCTAAATATGCCATCATCGGAGATAACCTTTTATTGCCACAGCCTAGATAGCACCCTCCTTTGATGTCTCAAATCTAATGAAGCACAAGTGGCCTTACAAGAGATACATCATGGTATATGTGGAGCTCACTCTGCTTGTCCAACCTTAGCTAAAAATTTCATGAGGATAGGATATTATTGGCCTACAATGGAATGTAATGCTTATCACTTTGTGAAGAAATGTCACTAGTGTCAGATTCATGGATATCTTATACATGCACCAGCTTAGGAACTACAACCATTGACATCACCATGGCCATTTTCTCAATGGGGACTCGACCTCATAGGAAAGATCCATCCCACCTCTACAAATAGACATAATTTTATCATTGTCCCTACTGAGTACTTTACAAAATGGATCGAATCCATCCCAATGACTTACATTATTGGAAAGAATATAGCCAAATTAACCTTGAATTACATTATATGTGTAGACACATGAAATTAGCATTATACACTTAGTTCATATTCATCCACTCATTAAATTAATCAAGCTCATCAAATCCATTCACCAAGTAAATCAGGACTATTAATTCATTCCTAAGGTTATTCATTTAAATTAAATAAATCAAAGTCTCACATCAACCTTTTAATTAAATAAACCAAACTTTATTTAATTAAGTCTCAAAAGTCATGTTTCTCCCTTTTTGATTCAAATAAATCCAAATATTTAAGTCAAAAGGGTCGAAATCACCTAACATCATCTAATCTAATCTAATCCTGATTAAACTAACCTAATCACCCATCACATCCTCTAGCTTTTCCAACTTGCACCAATAAATCATTTTAATTCATTTATAAAATCAGCATTTTCCATCAACATGGCATCTTTGAGGAATATTCCCTCAAATTTGAATTCAAAAACAAGTGGACATGTATACCCAACAAAGCATTTATGAGCTCTTACATGGCTCTTACATGTCTCTTGCACTAGTCAAACTCAACATTTAATTCTCAAATTCAAATTTGAAATCTTCCCCTCTTTGGCACATTGACCAAAATGTGCTCATCCTCCAACCTATCACAAGTTGACAAGTGGCCTCTTCTCATTGGTGGATCTTTAGTCCCAAATCCTCCATGTTTGGCATTCTTCCATTATTCTACTTTATAAATAGAGAGCTTCTTTATTGTATCAATCCTCCACAACTCCACAATCTTAGCATTTCATCTACAAAGCTTATGCAACGTCACTCTCTTCATTTGAGAACTGATTTTGTCCATTGCATCATCATCATTGGCATTATCAAGGGTTGGGAAAGGGCTATTTTCCACAATAGTAACAATCCAATATGAATAAAATTTTGATCATGTTCTTATATGCTTGCAATTAGTTATTTGGTTTTATTTAGTTTTGCATATTTTAGCATGGTTAAGTATTTCATAAGGATGTTTAATCTAATGTGTTTCAAATGACTACCATGATGATATTATGTTAAGGTTTAACCATTTGCAGATTTGACTTCCACAATATGTCATTATGGTATCTCGTAGTCCATCATTACATATAATGGCCGCCCTTTTAAGAATCAAGATGTCCATGAAATTTGTGAAAAAATTCATATACAAAAACACTTTGCTACCCCGTATTACCCCTAGGGTAATGGCCAAGCCTAGACATCTAATAAGACTATCCTAAAAATCTTAAAGAAGACTATCAATGATGTTGGCCGCAACTGGAACTTAGAACTTAATCCTACTCTATGGGCCTATTGTACTAGTGTTCACACCCCTATAGGAGCCAATCTATACTCCCTTGTCTTTGGATCTGAAACCATACTTCCTATAGAGGTCGAGTTACCATCCCTAAGAGTATCTATGCAAGGATTAATTGATCAAGAAGAGTATCATGCATCCCATCTGCATGAGCTAGAGTTACTAGATGAAAAGAGACAAAGTGCGTTGACACATTTACAAGCTTATCAGAATTGCTTTTGACGCAACTACAATAAGAAGGTTCAAACTAGAAGTTTTGACATTGGTGACTTAGTCTTGAAAGAAAATCTGAAGAATCAAGCAGATTGAGAAAATCTTGGAAAGTTTGAGCCTAATTGGTTGGGTCCGTATATCGTCACAACAACATATGGATCTAGTGCTTATTAGCTTTCTAATCCCGAAGGAGAACTGTTTCCCAAACCTATCAACAACATGCATCTTTGCAAGTATTACACTTGATCCTCAGAGTATTCCCCTTTAAAAATTCAAAAATACAAAAAAAAAGGTCACCCTGATGAAAACCTGGCAAACAGGTGTCTAGGTGATAACAAAAAAAAATGAAAAAAATAAACAAATAGTAAAGAGAAATAATTAGTCCAAAAGCGAAAACCACTTTGGTGGTGCTTTGGATAAGTATCATGGTGAAAACCTAGCAAACAGGCACCATGTGTAATCAGTTTATGCTCCTCTGTCTACTGTCACTCCATCTAGTCTTCCATCCTTCGTTTATCCATCCACACATCCTTTTTCCATAATAAAGCTTTGTCATCCTCTCATGGCATGAGAACCATCGACATTTAGTATCCTTTGTCTTCATGATCATCCTTTGCATTCATTCACCATTCCCCTTCACACCTAATAAATTGGTCCTGCACCTGATTGGGGGAAATTCATTGACTTATATATTCATGAGATTTTACACATGGTGACAACCTCATAAAACATCAAAATCCAAAAAAATCATAAAATCATCAAAATCCAAAAAACTTAGAAAACCTTCAAAATCCAAAAAAATAAAATAAAATTGGAAAACTATCAAAATCCAAAAACATAAAAAAACTTCAAAAATCCAAAATTAGAGTCAGAGTTAGAGTCAAAGTTAGAGTCAGTTTTTGTTAGAGTGGTCGAACTACGTTGTCTCTGTGCATTTTCTACACAGGCAAGGCTCATCTTAAATGGGCCCCTGAGACATTAGCTCAACCCTTTTAGGTTTGTCCAAATAAAATTGACTTAGTCTTTTGTCAAATAAAACAAGGTCAAGTCATGTCGAACTACAAGGTCTCTACATGTATAATGTAGGCAAGGCCATCAATTGATGAGCCCTCGAGGCCCTAGGTTAGTCTTTTAGGGTTTATCGTGTATGGTTTTTATCTACGAACAATCACCATTCAAACCAAATCATGAATCAACAAGCAAACATAACCAACAAATTTGTCATCTGCAATCAATCAATCATCTTATCGTCAATCAATTGAATGGGTCATTGGTCTTGTATCCGAATGGGGCATTATGTTGTTTGTCTCATTCAATCCTATCTCTTGTCTTTTATCAGGATGTGTCCTTCCTGAGATTAGACTTTGTCAATCTTATCACTCACCTTAAGCAGGATATGTATTTCTTGCAGTTAGGTGCTTTTCCAACAATGTCACTTGGTCAACTTTATCAAATGTGTTATTTGCCTCCTACAGGATATGTCTTTCCTAAAATTAGGCATCATCACATCGATCGGTCATATCAATCACACTTTATCAAATCAATCAATCTTGGCAGCTTGGTCAAATCAATCTTTCCTTAATCAGGATGTGTCCTTCCTAAAACTAGGCGTAGCCAATCAAATTAATTGGTAAACCTTTTTCAACTTATCAATCAATCCTTATCAACTTATCAATCAAATTTGGTCATCTTGGTCAACCTAATCAGTTACATCAACAATCTCATCAATATCATTGGTAAACACTATCTCTCTAGAAAATGTTTTGTTGGTTTGAGTTTGTCTTATCTTTTGATTGATTTTGGGTCATGCTACTAGTTACCTCAAGGATGTCCTATTGAAGGATTTAGAGGTACAATTATGGATCATGACCTCTTTTCCTTGCTTGTTGTCTGTGGTTTGTCTTGGAAAAAAGACTAAGATAATTGGGTCCTTAGTATGAGCTGAGGCATTCCTTGTATTTTGGCTTCATCTTTTGACTGCTTGTCTCTCACAAATGGTCACCTTTCACACCTTGGTCTATTTCATACCATGGTGTTTGTGCTCCATTTGTGATAATTTTTCCGCCCGATGATCGGTGATCCCACAATAGTGGATTACACTTTCTGGGAGATCCCGATTTTTGCTAAAATCACATATTTTTAGAAAATATAATGATTTAAGCCTTGAAAATTTTCATTCAAAGGATTCCAATTGAAGAGGGTTTGATCAAACCACCTTAGATCAAACCCCCTTGGATAGAACCCCACTAGTTTTAAACCATACCTATAACAGAATTTCCTTTACACCTATCAAAATACTGATAAAAAACAACTTTTGATTCACCTTTTGGGGGATCAAATGAATTCATTTAAAATTTATTTTTTGTAAGTATGTAGTCTTTATTATAAGCTTCCCAAAAAATATAATTTTAAATAAATTTAATTTTATTATTATATTTATTTTTTATTTCTTGTGAATGTAGGTTTTTCATCAAAAATCAAACTCTCTGTTCTACACATGTGTAAAAATAGTAGATTATAAAAAAGAAGAAGAAATATTTCTGCACTAGATATTGATGTTCCTAATCCAACAAAAAAAAAGAATTTTGATACATATAAAAAAGTTATGTTTTAGCCAGTAAATCATGTTTAAATTGTAATTGGTTTGACTTTGAAACTTAATTAAGAAAAAAAATTCAATGAAATGCTATGAAATTAATTCCATGCACTAGATATTGTAGTTACGAATCTAAATTTGAAAAAAATAGAATTTTATCCTTCGTAGAAAAAAACTTGTGTTAGCCAGTAACGCCACTCTTTAAAAATGGTGTTTACTATTAAAAAATAGTTTTCGAAGGAGATGGAAAAAGAAGTGCAATATGATTCCAAAATTTTGGAAAAATTACATTTAGAATCTACAAACAAAATGTCACAAATCATTAGTTTGCATCATCTTCAAATTCCTCATGGTTTAGCTGCTATAGGTGCTCGAAAGTGAAGATTTAGTTAAAAAAAATTATTACAATGTTTAGTTTGGCCAAAAATTGTAAACCAATATTGTGGGATCACCCTGATGATAAATATAAAAGCATGAAAGTTAATCCCTTGGCCTTCCTTGTCTAACTGCCCATCTCATTTGTCCCTTTTCGTGCTAACATCCTTCTCTTCCGCACTAACATTTTTTCCTTCTGCATCTTCACAAAGCCCTATGACACACAAAAATGTCCTACATACATGATCATGTTAGGAAGCATTATCATCATAGGTAAAATTATTACATTATGCCACATATATTTGCATAAGAAAACATAAAAACATAGGAATCATCCATGTAACATTAACATCTCATCTCATTGCATTTTGCATCATAATCCATTACATCACATTGCATTACATTAGACATTCTCAATCATCACATTTTGCATCATCATATAGGCATCCCATTGCGTCAACATTAAATATATTTACATATCATATTGCATCTATCAAAATTAAGTCATTCATATTGCATTTATCATCCATACACATTCATAACTTAATCTTAAATGCACAATCATAAAACAAACTAAACCATCACATAGAATGCATCAATAGGCCTCATAATCACAACATGGACATCCATAGTATAACATCATCATAGACATAAAATATAATCATATAACACTGTATGTCACACATCGTCGCCAAAATCATATCATATAGATCACTCAAAAATGTTTTATAGGTACAATGTCATGATGTACCGTGTCTAATAAAATGGATCTCACAGGCTCAATAATCAAAATACAGTGTCAAATATATAACATCAAAAGAGGCCCTAGCTTGAATTTCCTTGATCTCCTGTCCCTGGGGTATTCATGTCCTCTTGACGTGGTGACTCCCTATCCTTGTGCTCTGAGGTGGAAAACCTATTATATAGTGTGGCCTGTCTCGCATATGAGGTCACTGACCTACTTTAAGAGCACCTACTGCGTGTCCTACTATGGATCCTACCCTGAGAACCACTCTTAATCTCTAAAGATTTGGGCTCCCTCCTCTTCGATGGTACTACTCTCTCTTACATATCTCTATAGTACTGCATGGCTCTACTAGCCCTAACATACTCCCACGCGATATTGACCATAGATCCACTGCATGTAGCTATAAAATCTATCATCCTTTGATCTATCTACTATTTGTTGATGATAGCTAGGTTTCTCTCGATCTGAAAAGCATCCCTCTTGGCCTTAAGGCTATCTCTCTCCACTATCACCATCTTGACCTCTACCTCCAAGGCTTGTACACGAGCCTGCAGGGTGGCAATCCTCTGCTCTGTACTACCCTCCTTTGCTCCATCCTGACCCTCCTCGAATCCCTCATCCTCGACCATCCCTTGGATAATCCTCTCTTGGAGGACTCTCTTTGCCTCATCCATCTCAACCTCCTCTGTGTGCTCCTCTTGTCTCCCCTCAACCTCCATCACCTCAACCTATGGGTGTCCCAGCTCTAAAGCGGGCATCTCCATGTGATGCTTTCCCTCCTCCACTGCCACCTTTGTCACTACCCTCACCTCTGGTTGATCCTCCTCCATCTCCTCCTCTCGGATTAGTGGTAACTATCCCATTTCTTGCTTTCCTCTATCCCTCCTCTTGTGTCAGTCTCCTCCTCGACCTCCCTGACCATCTCCTCCACCATCTCCCCCATCATCCCCCCATCCCCCTCCAGCCTCTCAGGCCCCTAACTCTGTGCTCTATAGGAACTGGCTGTTGTGGAACTGTAAGTGGTATTGGTTGATGAATCAACCACTAGGCATCATACTCTGGTGTGGTCCATGCATTGGCATTGCATCCTATCCACCCCAGTCTAATGGCTACAGGGCATCAATCTCCTGCTCAGCCGTGGTCACAACAATCTGAGGTCCCCATGGATGAACCTCTCGGGAGGATGGTCCAAACTTAGTTGTGCCCACCAGAACACCTTGTCTCTCACCGAACTACCACCTATCCCACTCTAGAAGATACATCCCTAAATATGGGGGCTCTGCACTGTCTACCCAATAAGATACCTCGGTTGTTGGCACCATGGTAGGTGATAATCCTCATTGATCTAAAAATCACAGGCTTTGTACAGTCTCCAGATGAAACTAACCAATGTATCCAACATGTGCCTCCAGTAGCCTACATCTCCCACATGTGTCTATGTAAGGGCACCCTGATACATATATGCATATGGAGCACTTGCACCTAGCTATTATACCACCAGAGGTTGGAACACTGTTATGTGCTCCTAGGCCCATATCATCAACAAAATAACCTTGTAGCTTAGGCTTTGTCCTCCGCTATACACAATATCATGTTTGAAAATATAACATACCTAGTAGGCATGGTCCCCATGTGTACATTGTACCATCTTGAACCATCCCCCTGAGCATCTCTCTCCACTCTACTAGGAAACCATGACCTTGACAATCAAGAATCATCACCCCTATTATCAATGTGCATAAGACGCAATCATACCGATTGTCCCTCTCTGCCAGGGTCTCCCATATGATCTCATATCCTTGGATCTTGAGCTTTGCATCATCATCACAGTCATAATACTCATATAGTGCCTGCAAACCTCGAGCAGGGTCATAGCGTACCCACTTGTCGCGAATCAAAAACCACAATATCCTGTAGAAATCCTTAAGGGTGATTGTCGCCTCCCCCGTCGGCAAGTGGAAGCTGCAAGTCTCAGAGTGCCATCGCTCCACCAACACTATCAACATGCCCCTATTTCCCCTAATAACGGGCATATAGGTGACATAGAAAAGACCAACCTCAAGCAATGCCTATCTCTCCACCTTGTCAAGTTGGTCCCGCAACCAAAATACATCTGGTTGCAACTCCCATGTATATAAAGGCAGTAGATGAACCTGAAGTGATCATAGAAACCATCATGTCAATCTAAGACCTTTAGTTGACCTATTGGACCTAAGTTGAACAAGTCAAAATATCCTAATTAGGGGAAAAAATTTAACCAACCAATTGTGTCACTATTTTGTCAAATGCGTCACACATATTTCTCATTAGCTCGCAACTGTAATTGCATCGCTCTTAATTCAAATGCATCATTTCATACAACACTTGTGTCGCAACAATTCAATTGCATCATTCCTGACCGCATATGCAACTCAAAAAGTCAGTTGCGTCACATCATTTGATGCGTCACAATGAATGTCTCTACCCTAGCCCTAAAACAATTGTGTCATGATGAGATGATTGTGGCAAACTGCTTCTCATCTGTGTCACTCGTGCACACAATTGCATCACATAATTCTATAATGCAATTTCTTGGTAATTAATTTTCCTACCTAAATGTGTGAAAATCAAAAAAATAAAAGGCAGGTTTCTAATACTCACCGGGGCGGGCACTCCCTTAGGTCGGCGGTAGATGTGGATGTGATATGTGTGGTGGGAGGCCTCTAGAACATGTGACATCTTCTCTGCCAAATCACTCAGAGCTCCAAGGTTTTCTAAATTTGAAATGCACAAATGACCCTTTTGCTCAATCTTATTCCTATTTATAGGTTCAAAATTAGGGTTTTCACATGTCTTGTTTATTGGGTGCACATTTTGATGACTTTGACCTTGAATTTGACCCCCCCCACCGACCTCGAAACTAAAATTTGTCTTCACTGTTGGAATCCTATTAGGACAATTTTCCAAATTTTTGAATTTTTTTGAAAATTTGTAAAATTTTCTCGAGGGGGCATACCTGTACCCTACTTTCACTAGGGCATCTTTTGAATGAATTTCTTTGAAACAACACAATGAACTGCATTATGTCAAAGAGGGGAAAAATGGAGACACTAAGAAATGTCCTAAGTCTACGAGCGTTGATTTTTCTTGGTCTTCGTCTCTGCATAATTAAATAATTTTAATTATTTAATTATTTTGATCGCATTCCTCTAAACATTATTTAATTAATTCACTTCCTAACTTTATTCTATCATGATCAATTAAATAAAATTAATTGCATCACTAACACCCCCTTTCTTCAATAATTAAATAAATCACTATTTAATTATTTGCCTATCGTCTTTTGTCCATAGTTAGATAATTATTATTAATTATTTACCTATTCATCTATCTCCCATTCCTCTATAATTAAATAATTGTTGAAATTATTTAATTATCTAATGACACTTCTCCTCTCCATTAAATAATTCTTAAATTAATTATTTAATGTCTCATATTCATTTTCCTCATTGAATTAAATTAGTTTTATAAATCATTTTAATTAAATGTCCACTTTCTCCCACTTGCCTTTTCCTCAAATAAATAATTTCAATAAATTATTTATGCCTCCACTTGTCCAGAGATTCCTTCTCATGAATTAAATGGTTTTCAATTTTTAATTTCTCCATATCCTTCCTCCACTATCTTATTTTCGAATCTTGGTCGTCGATCGCCTTTGGGCTCTTTTCAATCTTGACCGTCCATTTTGTAACCTCCCCTTTCCTATGTTGCATGCAACCTCATCCATCGATCTTGGAATATTTCTAGAAGATTGATCTCATTCATCCATTCAAATGGCTGTCTATAAAAGAAGCCTTTCTCCTCCTTTTTTCCTTAACAACCACTTATCCCCAACTTTCTTGCTTACAATTTGTAGGTATTTGCACAAGTTAGACTACAAATCTGAGGGAATATTTGCAAAAGAAGGAGAGACAAGAGAAGTGATTGAACTTTAATGGGGAGTGTTTTATTTCATTGTTTTCATTTTGATCTCTCCATTTGATTGTTTTCTCTTGTTTAGATAGGGTTATTAGCTTATAAGTGTTGTGGTTGTCACTATTATCTAGGCTAGCTTGATTTTCCCCATCTTACACAAATGTTCTTGGGAGCTCCTAATTTCAACCTAGGAGGATTTCCTAGGTAAAAAATTAGGGTTTGGAGGGTTAAAATAGGTAATTAGGGTTTAATTCTCCTCATTTGCATTAAGTATATAGTAATTTCTTGCCTCTAGATTTCATGATTTGTCGATTGTCAAGGAGCTATGGTGAGGATTTGAGGAGCCCCACATTGCGTGGATGTGGTTCATGAGTTTGGGTGGCCTCCACGCATCGATGCCCTGGTATGTACCATTTCCTTTCTTGTTTTTGACTTTCCTTTTTTAAGCAATTAATGCATGAAGACAAATTAGGTGTAAGCTGTAATTTCATGTTTTTTATGCATTTGCATCATTTTGACTACTTTTCCTATTTATGACTGAACTGCTCTTGCATTTTTTACTTGCACTTGACATAAATATTCACTTTTGACCTAGTTTTTTTCTTTTTTTTTCACTTTTGAGTAGAATATTTGCTTCTAACTTTCTTGTTCCGAAATGGCCTCCTTTGCCACAAATGTTTGCTTTTGACAATTTTAACGCTTTTGATTTTCTTTTCTGCTTTTGACTAAATAGTGACTGCTTTTGGTTGGTTTTATCACTTTTGACAACAAAGTCATCGCTTATGACAAAAAGTGACCGCTTTTTCTATTTTTGGAAATTCGAGCTTGTTTGTTTGCAATCATAGGTTTGTTTTATGTTTTCATTGCAAATTGTTAACATCATGGGTTGAATGTTTGCAGGTGGTTCTCAACCATTTATGTGGAGAGAGCGACGACCATGTGTGTTGTTTGATTTGATCACTAGTTTTCATGAGCTGAAGCAAGATTTGCTAGATGTTGTGGGGTTATGGCATATATGCTATATGCCGACTATCAAATGCTACAAAGTAATGATGACCACTCTTGTTAAGTGATGGAATTTTATAGACATCATCTTTACACTTACCTACTAGCGAGGCCTCCATTACCTTGGAGGATGTATGGAGGATTCTTCATGTTCTATTCCATGGAGAGCTTGTGACCTATTTTGTACGAAAAGGGACACGTGCTATGTGACAAGTCCTTGGTGTTAGGAATCTTCAGGTTTGTGAGTTAGAGATAGAATTGTCTCCCTTTGTTGGCAGTGTAGATCCAATTTCATTGGTTCTATGTGCTTTGGTTTCAAGGCTTGTCATTCTTGATTGACGAGGTAGGAAATTTCCAATTGATTGGGGTGTATGTATCGAGTAGATGTTCAAGCATGACACTAGCTATGTATGGGTCATGTGTCTCCTTGCACATTTATATAGAGATATGCATGAGGTTGCTTATATTGGAGGTAGCTCCATTTTTGCTAGTGTGACATTGCTTCATGTATGGGCATGGGAGCATATCCTAGTTACTAGGCCTGATGGAATTTTGGATTAGAATCCAAAGGATCCTTATTTGTACAAATATGGTATTTTTTTGCATTATACTTGACCCGGGTAGCTACCTTACTAGTGCCACATGATAGATGACATGCCTAGTTTTATTTGGAGACCATGGTTGGATTGTGATGCCTGACATGACAACCAAGAGAAAATCCCATTTTGTAGATAGACATGGTGGTTGGTTGACCATGTTCATTCTTTGCTTGAGTGGTATTTACCTGATCAAGTGCTTTGCAAGTTTGGTGAGAGTCAGATACATTTTGTTGATGACTACTAGGCTCATTTTGGAAAGACCACCCGAGAGGTTCGAGTATGGGGATTGCAGGTCGACCGTGATGCAACAGTGGCTGAGTTTAGGAGACTTTACCCATTTGGATGAGGGTGGCTTGTTGGACCCAAAAATCTTGGGACTAACCCAGATTATGATTAGTGGTGGGCTCGTTGGGTGCCTCTGAGGTTTATAGATCCTATTGGCATTGTGCCAATAGTGGTTAGAGCAAGGATCACCAGACATCATGGGAAGAGACAACGAGTTAGGATCATTGTAGAGCAACTCAATAGAGTGAGGTGGGATGGGGATTAGGATCAACATGATGGTTGTATGCAATAGGATTAGGCACAGGGATCCCCTCCTCCACTTCATGATGCAATAGTGGCTGCACAAATATTATAGCTGATAATGACCAAGGATGCAAAGATAGTGCGGCGATAGGCCACAAAGGCACAGGTGGTTGTATTGACTACAAAGCATGATGTCACTAGGCAGGAGATATGCTACTAGATAGGAGTTAGTGATAGAGTGATAGCTTAGACAGTCTGTAGAAATTTATTTGACCATATCAATTCCTATGGCCCAACATTAGTCTGAGCGTGAGTAGTTGGTACAAAAGGTGACATATTATCAAACACTTTATGAGGCCTTTGTACCTAGAGCTCAGTGACAACTATGTTTTAGAGAGCCTAGCATAGCTATGGGGGCTGAGTCAGGTGGGCATTCAATTAGACAGCCTAATCAACCACATCCTTCTCATCACCAGAGCCAAGATCCTTAGAGATCTCCTTCTCGAGATGACCATCAGGGTTGATTATATCTTGATTTGTTTATGATTTTTATTATATTAGATATTATTGTAGACCTGATTTTGTTTATACATTCATCATCCCAGTTGAGGCCTCGTATATATTTATCATTTTTTATTATGATATCACACATGTTTATATGATGATGTACCTAACATTCTCATTTTTTATGATGATATATATGAGATATACATGTCTTGATTCAACTTCATTATGTGTTATGTGATGATTATGGATGATGATGTATGATTATACATGTTTTTTCTCTTTTTTGATGTATGCATATGATGTGGATGGATGGATGATCGATATATCTATATGATATATGATGTTTTATTATGTATATGATCAATTTTGATATATATGACGGATGATGATATCCTATATATGTGATGTTTGATGTTTTTATTTCTTTTATATGATCATGATATGTACTGATGATATTGTGTATGCAAGATGGATGTTGTTAGTTAGAAGAAATTTTAGATGATGTATAGAAATGTGATGTTGTTAGTTACCGATGAGTTGCTTTTTCTTTGCATGGAAACTTTGTATCTTTAACAATCCTTTTTGATGTAGCAAAAAAATACGATGCACCAGGGTATTAATAACTAAGGTGGATTTGTATCCCTTGTGTGGACTTTGACTCAGGATACAAAGAATATTCTTGCTCATACCAGACATATAGAAACCTTGTTAGAGTATATGGTTGAGTTGTGTTAAAAAAATTCAAACCAATTACACAAAGAGGTATGAAATGTTGGAAATGTTGTCATTGATGTCAAAGTGATGTCAAGAAGAAATTTGTTGTTTGAGATTATTGGCAATACTATCATTGATGTTGAAGGAACTTAGTCTAGATTATTGGAAGTGGTCATTGATGTGAAAGATGCATACACATGTTGTCAATAAGATGAAGAAGATAGTCATAAACAAGAGGATATCACTTATGAGAACATTCAAATGGTCTTTAAGTGATATTGGAATAGATGTTATGAACAATTATAAAAGAGAATATATAAATGTAAGCTGGATCAAATTCATGCAAAATTTGGAAGAAGAAGCAACATGTTAGTGAGGTGAAGTTTCAAGCATGGACAAATTTAGAATGCAAATCTAAAGGCGGAGTTTCAAATATGAACAAATACAAGTATGCAGATCCAAAAAAGAAGAGTAGGGAATATAATATGCAAAGTAGCAATTAATATAATATGCAACTATAAGACAAAAGCAAATAAAACAAGAGTTGCTAATTTTTTAATAAGCCAAAATTTTCTTATTCAAAAATATAGGAGGTGATATGTTTTTTACTTAAGTGACTTGTCACTAAAGAAAAAACAAAAAAATAAAAACTATAATCCAAAAAGAAATGATGGAAAAAGAAAGAAAAAAAATAAAGAGAAAGCAATATGAAGACAAAATTCAGAAAAGACAAAATAAGAAAGAGTCAAAAGCAAAAAGTATTACATGAAAGGATACATCTTTTTTCTTGAAGAGGTGCAATCTGTTTCTAAGTACGATTCTTTAGAATAAAACAAAGTATTAATAAGAAGCAGTTAGAGTTGAATAAAACGAAAAGTCAAGATTTGTCTTATATAAAGAGAGGCCACGATTATTATAAAGAAATAATGGGCAGCGATTCATAAATGTAAGATAGCTATTCAATAAAGACATCAATTAAGACTTATTAAAGGCATCGATTATGCAAGTAGTGGTTATAAAGGTTGAAGGTTTGTTAATAAAAGGTGATGACTTTCTAAAGAGTCGTGTCTATTATAAGGAATTGCCTCTCTTGGCAAGATATAAAGGGAGTTTTTGAATAAATATTTTAGGTGTGCTGTGTGTAAAAAGCTATATCTTTAGAACAAAGATTTTTCTGTGTGGAGTAATGGAATAAAAGGCTACATCATCTAAAGCGCTGAGAGAGGAAGTAATCAAAATTATGGATTTTATTGAACATTATTTGTGAAAAGAAAGTGGTTTTGTATGAATAAAGTTTATATCATCCAAACACATGTTGTATGTATGAGTACAATGTATATCATCTAAGAAGCAGATTATGAAGAGTATAAGGTTGTGAATCAAAGACTTCAATTGAATATCATATGTGATTGTGAAAAGAAAGCAACCAAATTTTTGTGTAAAATGTATATCATCTGAAGATTGGAGTGTGTGAGGAGTGTTGTGTGTGAAATAAAAGGAAAGATCATTTATCACAAGAAGGATACATGAAGAGTTAAGAAGCTTATCTTATGTAGCTTTGTGTGAAGAAAAAGTAAGATGCAGATTTGTATGTGAATGTGTGTGTACAAGCAAAAGTAAGTGGGAGTAGAAAAAGACATCATATATATCCCAACAATCATGTGTGTTGAGGAATAAAGATAAGTTATATATATCAACAAAGATATATATATGCAGATTTAAAGAATTGTGAATAAGAAAGCAAGTGTGGTAAACAAAAACATGTCTATGTGAATGAGATATCATGAAGAATGAGTAAGCAATAAACAAGACTACAATAGTTTAGGGATCAGGTTGAAGGAAAATTTATAGCAGATTTTTGTAAAGTATATGTGCAAATCCTTATGAAGAGTATATGCAGATCTAAGAGAGGATGAGTATAACAGAAGGTTGTTTGAGTAGCAAGTCCATCATCTGTTGAGAAAGCAACATTGAAGGTGGAACACTATTCCTCAAGTTATTATTTTGCTTGGCTAGTGGGGGTTGGAGCCTCCAGTAGGTTGGTGCCTATGAACATTAGAGGTTGGTACTCCTTGTAGGTTGATGCCTACTAAATCAGTTAAAGGGGTCGATGCCTACTAAATCAGAATTAAGGGTTGGTGCTCTTTGTAGGTCGGTGCCTACTAAACTACATAATTGGTGTTTCAAGTAGGTTGGCACCTAAATTCATTGTAAAAGCTTATATAATTCATAAAGTACATTATTTGTACTATGGTTTTATCTTGTAATGGTTTCCATGCAAAATCTTGGTGTCAACTTGTTTATATTGTGATATTCTTGCATAGTTGATTTGTGTTAGAGTTAAAAGTTGATAAAGGTTGTAAAGGGTAAAAGTTGGTTGATATACCGATTCACCCCACCCTCTCAGTATATATTTGTGCTCTTCATGAAATACCTAACATGCAACTACTACATGAATTGTGTCAAAAAAAAATTCATACACCAAACAAAGCAAGTATTCGTCATGGTAGTATCACAAAAATATCTTACAAACAAAACTAGCAAAAATTGACTATTAATACCACCATTCCTTCTTCTCTAAATCCTTATGAAAATCCTTAAGAGATCCTGTGAATGTGGTATTATGATAAATCAAAAAGGTAAGACAATCAAAAGATAAACAATATTGCAGTATCACTTGCCATATATGTTTTGAGATTTCATGATGTTATCTGGTGTTGATGATGTCTATTGTAGGAATGTTCTATCCATTAAGACATATCTTAGGATCTTGTTGGTGAATTTTCAATAGATAGGTAGTGAACACTTTGGCATTGTTTTTATTTGATATTTTTTTAACTATTTTGATCTTTACGTTGGAATTTTTTATTTTTATGTTTGTTTTCTTGTTGTTTGCATTGTAAAAAGGTGAGTGTGACGATCATTTATTATGGATGAAAAGTTTATTGTGGTTGGTGATGATGGGGGTAAGAAATTTTTGGTTTTCTGAGTTTATATGATGCTATTTTTGTTGTTTTCAAGGGACTAACCTAGGGCATTGAGGGCTCATCAAAGATATGCCTACGTTGTACACGTAGAGGCTCGTAGTTCACTTGGTTTGATAAGAACATTTTTTTGATCCTTTTTATTTTTTGAAATGTTTTTGAATTTTGTATTTTTTGACTATGTTGAAATAAAGCATGATGGATACATAAGAGGACTGACCTAAGGCCTCGGGGGTTGATAAATCTTTCCTATGTTATACACACAAAGACCATGTAGTTCAACTAGTGTTGAATCAAAGCATAACATGTTTTTGGGATTTTGATTTTTTGACTTTGTTTTGATTTTGTTTGTTTTCTAGATATTTTTGATTTTGATAGTTTTCAACCATGATGTGATGCACAAGGATCCAATCCACTATCAGTTTTTGAAAGTTTCCCCTAGTTTGATGCCAAATTACCTTTGCTAGGGGAGATAGATGTGGATGGTGCAGCAAGGTTCAATACTTGATTAGTTATTGAGTTGTGGTTGGACACACATTTTATTATGGGACAAATGGGTGAATGCTTCAAACAGTGCTGATAGATAACGATGCAAGTCTCATTCCATTGTAGCGCATGTTTATCAAGTTTTCACTACAGTACCTATTATAGAAGCGCGACAAAGTGGTTTTCACTTAAAGTTCATGTTTTATTTCTCTTTATGTTTTTTCCTTGATTTTTGATTTTTTTTCTTTTTTTAAATTTTTGATTTTTTGGATTTTTACCCTTGCCTAGGATACTCTGACATGTTTCAAGTATAATTTTTTTTAAGATGGTTGTTTAGCGATTTGGCTAAAGGTTCTCCTTTGAGAGTAGCCAATTCATAAGCTCCAAAGCCATAGCTTGCTATGATGATGAATGGATCTAACCAGTTGGGTTCAAACTTGCCTTGCCATCTTGATTCAGTTGAACCTTTTGATTCTCTTTGAGTACCAAGTCACCAATCTGATTTTTTTTGTTTTTTTAATTTTTCTATTGTAATTTTGTTTGATAAACTTGAAGATGGTTTAACATGCTCAAATTCCTTTCATCTAGGAGTTCCAACTAATTTAACCTAAAAAATTCCTTTTAGTGATATTCGTAGTGAGGGGATTTTGACTTCAATAGGTAAGACAACTTCAAATTCGTAGACCAAGGAAAATGGTGTGGCACCTATAGGTGTACGAATACTAGTTCAGTAAGCCCATAGGGTCGGGTTTAGTTGTAAATGGAAATCATGGCCAGTGTCATTAATATTCTCTTTTAGTATCTTTAGGATGGTTTTTTAGATGATTTAGCTTGACCGTTTCCTTGGGGATAGTAGAGCATGGAGAATCTATGTTGGATAGAAAACTTGGAACAAAGCTCTTTGAAATCTTGGTTTTTAAATGGGGTTCCATTGTCTGTTATGATGGATTGGGGAATTCCATATTGACATATTAGATAATTCAATATGGACTTTGATATCTGTTTACCGGTGATGTAGGTTAATAAAATTGCTTCTATCCACTTGGTGAAGTATTTAGTTGCAGTAATAATAAATTTATTCCCATTTGTTGAAGTGGGAGAGATCTTACCTACCAAGTTTAATCCCCACTACAAAAAAGGCCATGGTGTCGTGATAAGTCTTAGATCCTCTACTGGTACGTGAATAAGGTCACTATGCTGCTGACATTGGCGATATTTTCTTGTGTAGGCAATAGCTTCTTGCTCCACAGATGACCAATAGTATCTTGTTCCTAGTAAATTTTGTGCTATATTTGGTCCACTAGAGTGGGACCCACAAATTCCTTTGTGTACCTCTTGTAGGAAAGTTTGTGCTTCTTATGCGTCAAGACATCAAAGTAAAGTACCCTCTAAACTTCGACGATATAAGGTCAGGATTATGAATCAGGAAGTCCTATGGGCAAAGGTTTTCTTTTGGGTGATTGTCAAGTAAGGTGGTATGATACCATGTTGGATATAGTCAAATGTATCATGGTACCATGGCGAGTTAGGACCAACAACAACACACACTAGTTCTAATTTTGGGATATTGAACACTAGTACAAGTAGTTATTCCACAAGGAATTCATACTTAGAAATGTTCTATGGGATGTCGAGGAGTGAACCTATCAATGCCATAACATCAGTTGCTTTGTTGTTGATCCAAGGTTCCTGTTCAAAGGTAATGGTGACAAAATATTGCTTGAAACTATTCACCATTCTCTTATATTGCATCAAATTTTCATCCTTTGTTTGATACTCATCATTTACTTGCCTGATTATTCGTTGAGAGTCTCCATAAACTTGTAGTTCTTTAATCCTCCATTCAATGGCCATTTTTAGTCCTGTGATTAGTGCTTCATACTCCAAGATGTTATTTGTGCATGGGAAAGAAATTCGATAAGCCTTAGGTATACTATCTCCTTGTGGTGTGAGAAATAAGATTCTTGCTGCTAATCCATGTTGAGTGTGGGACTCATCAAAATACAAGGTCCAATGAATTGTTTGTTCTGTTAGCAATATGCTTTAATCTAGGAATTTTGTTGTGAGAGGCTGGTGATCTCCCATTGGTGCTTCTTCTAGTTGATCTGCTATGATTTTTCCTTTGATGGCTTCCCTATCTACATACTCTATGTCAAACTCACTCAGAATCATCACCCATTTAGTAATCCTTCCTATTAGAGCCGCTTTTGCTAATAGGAACTTTAGTAGATCTACTTTTGAGATTAGCTTTACTTGTCTATTCAAGATATAGTGTCTCAAATTCTATGCCACAAAGATGACAAAGATATGCTCTTTCTATGGGCATAGTTCAATTCATAGACCACCAGTGTTCAATTAATGTAGTAGACCATTCTTTCCTTGTTATTATTATCTAATTGTGCTAAGAGAGCTCCTAATATTGTTTGTGTTGTAGATACTATATCTAAGGGTTATTTTCCTAAGGTTAGATTAGCATATTAGATCATAAAATAAAATCCAAAGAGCTATGAAGTACAATGAAAGAAAATACAAGAAAGATTATACCAGTTATTCCTCAAAGCTTCCATGATTCATCTCCATAGCACCTTCTAACTCATAGCAATCGTATGACTATTGCCCTCAGATTTGTATGTGTGTGAGCAATTAACTATGACAAAGCCCTATGCAAGTTTTGAAGGATTTGAATGACAAAATAAAGACTATGACAAATGAAAAATGACTATGCCTATAACAAGTAATCCAATTAAATAAGCTAAGTGCAAAGTAAAATTCTAAGCATAAAATGTCTATAATAATGAAGTGGTGCCAAAAATATGAGCAAATTGGCATTTTATAGAAAATGCAATTTAGGACAGAGGGAAGAGATTGAAAGCTAACAAAGCCTAAAATCAATGGACAAGATTTCATGTGAAAATCCCTAATTAGGGTTAGGGAAAAATTATTAAATGAGTGGTCAAGATGTCATTTGATAAAATCAAATTGGTGGTCGAGAATAAATGTGACAAGAAAATAAAAGATAAAGATTTTCGAAAACCAAGAAGATAAAGATTGCTTGATTTGTAAGATTCAAAAAATCAAGAAGATAAGAGTTGAACTGAAAAGCAGATTTGAAAAATCAAGAATTTGCTCAATTACTCGATTTTTGGAAGATTGCGATTTTGAATTAAATTAATTCAAAATATGGATTTTGTGTGACAGTAAATAATCAATTTTCAGATTATTTACTAAAATGAAGTGATAGTTAACAAAATAAAATCATTTAAAATAATTTCATTTATTTAAAATGAGGGAAATGTTAAATTTAGCAATTAAATAATTAAAGATAATTATTTAATTTAGAGGATTATGACCGATAATTAAATAAATTAATAAATTTATTTAATTATGAAAATTAGTGACATACTAAATAAATAAATAAAATTCATTTATTTAATAATCAGGAAGAATAAATGAACAAAGGTAATTAAACAAATTAAGAAATTTATTTAATTGTAAGAGGACAATAGACCCTTAGTGACGTATTGAATAAATAAATATAATTTATTTATTTAATAATCATGAAGAATGCAAGAGACATGAATTAATTAAATAATAATCAATTATTTAATTAACAGTGGAAAGTGGACCAAGGACATAATTAAATGTCACAATTATGCTAGGACAAAAGTGGTAAAAATAGAGCTTGCAGGCCTAGGTCATTTTTATGTGTCTCCAGATACGTAGAGTTTCATTGATTTATCTATAGAATAGGTGGCATTAATGCTGGAGGAGTGGGTAGATACTCCTTGACTTGCTAGAATGCTTGATCACATCTACCATCCCACTTGATTGTAATGTCTCTATGTAGGAGATGGGTAAAGGGGTGACACTTGTATGCCAATTGCACGATGAATTACCTGATGGATTATAGTTTTCCATGTAGAATTCTTAGCTACTTCAATGTCTTTGGAGGGGGCATCTCTTGTATAGCTTTTACTTTTGTAGGATCTACTTCGATGCATCTTCTTGATACTATGTACCCTAGTAGTTTTCCCGATGTTGCCTCGAATACACACTTTTTTTGATTGAGCTTCAAGTTGTATTGTTCAAGCCTCTCAAAAAAAAATTCAAGGTTGGTCAAATGGTATTCTCTTTTGATGGACTTCATTAGTATGGCATCCACATAATCTTCCATAGTTGTATGCAGCATATCATGAAAGATTGTAGCCATCGCTCACTGATAGGTTGCCCCCACATTCTTTAGATTAAGCGGCATGAAGTTCCAGTAGAAGGTCCCCCATGCACAAGTGAATAATTTTTTATGTTGATAGTTAGGAGATAACTTAATCTGATTATATCCAGAGAAGTTGTCCATCAGTGATGACATTTCATGTCCTATGGTTAGATCTACAATCATATCAATGCTTGGAAGAGGGAAGTCATCCTTTGGGAAAGCTTTGTTTATATCTCTAAAATTAGTGTAGATTCTTATGCCCCCAGTGGGCTTTGATACTGGTACTAGATTTGAGATCTATTCTAAATAATCAATTGGTCTAATGAAGCCTACATCTAGCAATTTCTTCAGTTCTACTTTTAACAAAAAGTGTTATTTGGGGATTCATCTTTCGTAGCTTTTGCTTGATAGATTTTGTAGTGTAGAAAAATGTATCCCTCTACATTTTTACACTTGTTTGGGTCCTCCTTGGTAAAATTGGGCTTCTTTATGCCTTATGTGGTCCTATTTTTCATCCACAAGCCTTAATTAATGTATCTTTTCGAGGATGATCCTGACACAGATCAAATGGCCAATCATAATTTAATGATTTTGGTTTGCATGGCCTAGATTTAGTGATCTAGGAATCATACACCACCTTGGGTGTATGGGTCCCACCTACATTTTGGGGCCTAAACTTGAATTTTGGCATTAAACATAACATTTCTTGAAATTTGTGTCCCAAGTGTGGCCTACTGGGAATCATACACCCCAACTGGCATATCAGTCACACTTAGCTTGGACATAATTTTGAATTCAATTCTTGGTGGTAATTTATTCTCCTAGATATGATGTTGGCTTGTAGTGTTGTAATTTCAAATTTTTTGGCATAAACAAGTATAAATACAAGGTTATTTCACATATTTTCTCCTAGCAATTCAAGTATTCAAGCATTATAGAAAATTTGATATCACAAGAGTTTACAAGAGAATTCAAAAGCATTCAAGAGTGATTATCAAGTACTTTGGATCACTATTCAAGAATCAAGATTCATGTCAAAGTCATCATGCATCATGTTTGTTTTTGAGCTAACATTGGTGATGTAGGTTCCTATGATTCATGCAAGCATTCAAGTCAAGATCCATAACATACAAGCAAGAGTCAAGATCCACATTCATGCTATCCATTACTTACAAGATTGCAACTTTTATTCCAAGGGTTTGATCTATGTTGAAGATTCATTAAAGAGAAAGATTGGAGAAAAGTTGCCAAGTTGTCAAAGTTGTCATCTACATTGCAAAATCATGGAAAGTCACCTATAGGTTGCAATTCAGTGTTTTAGACTCAGATATTTTATAGGAGAGAAGCTACAGGAAAACATTAGAGGATATTAGAGTTTCAAATCAACCCTAATACTGGGACTAAATCACCACTTGTGGCGTATGAGTCCCAGTATACCAAATTTCAAGCATTTTATGTAGATCCTGGTTTAGCAGTTCCATATTCTGAATTCAGACCGAAACCCTAAATTGGGACTAAATCGCCCCTACTAGTGTATGAGTCCTAGTGTGCATCAAAATTCAGATTTTTAGGAGTGCAGACCTATTGGGAAAATGTGTCTCAACCTTGCAATTATATGTGGTTTATTGTTGATAGGATGCATATATATTTATATATATGTTTCCTAGTTATATAATGGCAACATAAAGCAAAATGTGAGTGTGTTAAATTTTTTAGGAAAATTCTAGAATGGTTGACATACTTTAAACGATGATGTATTGTAAATATAGACTGTTCATTATTAGGTTTTATATCTAATGGCAAATATTTTGTTGGCCTGTCTTACCCTAGAATGTAACACTATTTTATGAGGGTATTGTATTACGACTGCGATAGAGAGATTGTGATGATTTCTGAGAGTCTAATAGTGGTCAAGTTGTCTCTTGATCTTTGAGTGGTGATACTCTAGTGAGAAGCTTTCTCTGCTTGTGATTTACTAAATAATATATTTGGTAGCTTTTGGAGTGTGGGATTGTTCTCCCAAAATGGTTTTCCCCACGTAAATCATTGTCATGGTATGCATGATATTTGTGTTTATTCTATTTAAGTTTTTGTAACTATTAAAGATCTGTAATTTTTTGCATTATTCTCCTCTCAAGATTAGTGTAGGAAATTGTTCCGCTACCTTAGCTTCCTTACAAGTGGTATTAGAGCTTGATCACCTTTGGTTTCAATTGTGGGTCATTGGGTTTTTTGAACTAATCCAGATTTGAGTGGGGGATTGTACAAAATATACTTTGTGACCTTGTTGCAAGGATTTTTAGATGGAAAGTTCATTAGGGAGAATAGAGGTGGAGAAATTTTTTGGAAATAATTTTGAGATGTGGAAGTTAAAGATGGAGGATCTGTTAATAGATCAAGATTTGTGGGATGTTGTTGATGAGAATGTTTCAAGGCTTGCAGATCCTACTCAAGCTTCTCAATATGATGTTATGGACCATAAATTCAAGGGTATAATCAGATTGTGCTTGGAAAACTATGTTTTAATTAATTTCCATGAGGAGACCTCTGCACAGAAAATATGGAAGAAGCTTGGTGAGATGTATTAGGCCAAATCCTTAGTGAACAAGATTTTCTTGAGGAAGAAATTTTATTCCTTGAGAATGGAAGAGGATGGATGAATCACAAACCACCTAGAAGAATTCAATATGTTGGTGGCTCAATTGGCATTAGTTCGTGTCAAAACGGATGAGGAGGATAAATGTCAGATCTTGCTTTGATCTTTGCTTGATTAGTGGGATTCTCTTGTTATGTCTATTGGGAATACTTTTGTTATTTTGAAGACTAAAGATATGGTGGGTTCTTTGCTTTCTAAAGAGATGAGGAGAAAGGTATCCATCATTTCCAAGGAGGCCCTAAATGTTCATGGAAGACCTAAGGAAAAATGCAAGAAGAATGAGAAGCATTGCAAATCCAAGTCTAGGGGGAGATCTAAATCTCCTGGAAAGTCCAAAGTTATTTGTTGGAACTATGGTAAGCCTGGAATGTTCATAAGGAATGCAAAGAAGAAAAGAAGAAAGTTATTTATGATTCTGAGTCTCAAAAGGAAGATGTGACACATTCATTGTAATTTTGAAAACTCGTGCAGGTAATGATGCATGGTTAATTGACTCAGGTGCATCTTTCCATACAACCTTTAATAGAGATTGGTTTTCTAAATATGAAGAATTTGATGGAGGTAAGGTGTACTTGGGTGATGATTCTCATTTAGACATTGCTGGCCATGGTAAAGTTAAAATAGAGTTTCCTGATGGTAGAATAAAAATGATTAATGGTGTGTTGCATATCCCTAGATTAGAACAATTTTTTTATCTGTGAGCAAACTAATAGATGCAGGTGTGCAAGTAGTATTTTCTGATGTAGGATGCAAGATGGTCAGAGGTGCTATGGTGATTGCTAGAGGTTTTGGATATGACACATTGTATAAGTTTGATGCATGCACTGTTGAGTACAATAGTACTTCTGTGAAAAACAAGTCTATGGAAGAAGTGAGGGTTTCACCTTCAACAGATGGTCATGGATTTTGGGTGCCCAAGGGTGCTCTTTCTTCTGAGACAAATTTACCTATAGAGAAAACTATGTTATGACACCAGAAACTTGGCCACATTAGAGAAAAGGGTCTAAGGACCTTGAAAAATAAAAACCTTTTTGAAGGTTTGTCTGATTGTAATCTTGAATTTGATTTCTGTGAGCATTGCATTTATGTAAAACAAAACCGCATTCAGTTTTACTTGAGTTCTCATAAATATTGCAGTGTATTGGATCTTATTCATTTTGATGTGTTTGGTCCTCTAGATGTTCCATCAATTGGTAAATCCACATATTATGTTTCATTTATTGATGATTATAGTAGGACATGGGCATATTTCCTAAAGAGTAGAGTTGAAATTTTTAGTTGATTTAAAGAATTTAAATCAATGGTTGAGTTGCAAACTAGAAAGAAAATAAAATGTTTGAGGACTACTAATGGTGGTGAATTTGTCTCTAACGATTTTGATAAAATTTATAAAGATTGTGGTATTCATAGAGATCTAAGACAACTTTGTATTCTCCACAATAGAATGGAGTTTTTGAAAGAATGAATAGGACACTGATGGAGAAGGCTAGAAGTATGTTGAGTGGTGCTAGTCTAGAACAAAGGTTTTGGGCTGAAGTTGTTGCCACTTCCTGTTACTTGATTAATAGGTCTCCTACATCAAATCTTGTTGATAAGATGCCTATAGAGGCATGGTCGGGTCGCAAGCCTTCATTGAGACATCTTATAGTTTTTGGTTGCGATGCATATGCACATGTACCAAAGGAGAAGCAAAAAAAGTTGGAGAAAAAGGCTGTGAAATGTATCTTCATAAGATACAGTTATGGTGTGAAAGGATACAAGCTTTGGGATCCTATTGCATAGAGGGTAATACATAGTATAAGTGTGATTTTTAGAGAAAAAAATCCTTCTTCTATTACATTGCAGCCATAACAAAGTAAACAAGAAGATGTGATTCAATTTCCTCCTACACTTGAGAAAGTTGAATCAAGGCCCAAGGATAGACAAGAAGTTGAGGAGAGCTCATCTAGCTCCAGATCTTTAGAAGAGGAGGAAGAACCTCCAACTCAACTTGTTCATAGGTCTACAAGACATAGACAACCACCTGAAAGGTATTCACCTGATGATTGGAGATGTATTTTCTCTTTGAATACTAAGATGGATGAACCCAGATTTGTAGAAGAGGCACTAGGTATGAATGATGTGGAATCTTGAAAGATTGATATGGATGAAGAAATGACATCTTTGAAAAAGAATGATACATGCGATCTTGTACCATTACTTGAAGGATGAAAACTTGTTGGTTTTAAATGGGTGTTCAAGAAAAAGATTGGTTTAGATGGAAGTATTGAGAAATACAAAGCAAGGTTGGTTGCAAAGGTTTACTCTCAAGTTGAGGGTGTTGATTATGGTGAGATATTTTCTCCTATTGCAAAAATGATATCCATTAGATTTTTTCTTTCTATTGCTGCTACTTTTAATTTAGAGGTTGAGCAAATGGATGTGAAAAATGCTTTCCTTCATGTTTATTTGGAGGGGGATATTTATATGACACAACCAGAGCACTATGTGGTGAAAGGTAAAAATAAACTGGTTTGCAAATTGAAGAAATATTTGTATGGATTATAATAGAGTCCTAGGATGTGGTGCCAAAAAATTGACACATATGTGTTGAGTTTTGGATTTGAGCATTCTAAATCAAATCATTGTGTTTATTATAAAACTAATGGTGATCATTTCGTATTTCTTGCATTATATGTTGATGATATGTTATTTATTGGTAAAGGGAAAGGTATGATTTCAGAATTGAAATCTCAACTTGATACTAAATTTGAAATGAAAGATCTTGGTGTAGCTAAAAACATTCTTGGGATGGAAATTAAAAGAGATAGAGTGAACAAAAAGCTATGGCTTGGCCAAAGTATGTGAATTAAATTTTACAGAGGTTTGATATGCAGGGTTATAGACCATTATGTGCTCCTCTTTCAATTGGAACAAAGTTATCTATTTTGGGTTTTCTAACATCCCCATCGGAGATGGAAGTCTTGAGAAGAGTGCATTTCCAGAATGCAGTTGGAAGTTTGATGTATGTTATGGTTTGTACTAGAACAAATATTTCCCAAGCAGTGGGAGTTCTTTCCAGATATATATAATCTTAGTAGAGTTCATTGGGATGCAGTTTAAAGAGTCTTCAGATATTTGTGGGGTATGTTAGACTATTCCTTATGTTATTATAGTAGTATAACTGAAGATGAACTTTCCCTTGATATTCATGGTTATGTGGATTCATACTAGGCAAGTGATGTTGATAGCAAAAAATCCACCAGTGCTTATGTGTTTACTTTATTTGGTGGTGCAATTAGTTGGATGAGTAAGCGATAGGTTGTGGTTTCTTTGTCCACTACTAAAACAGAGTATATGGAAACTACTCATGCTTACAAATAATCCATTTGGCTTAAGATATTATGTTCATATATTGGTATAAAACAAGGTATGGTGACAATTTATTGCAACAATCAGAGTGCGATATTTCTAGCCAAGAACTTGACATTTCATGCTAGGACCAAGCACATTGATGTACAATATCATTTTGTTAGAGATATGGTCAAAGATGACAGGGTGAAGCTGGTTAAGGAAGAAACTTCGATGAATGTTGTTGATTCTTTAACTAAGCCTGAGAGAAAAAAGAAGTTCAGATGGTGTTCAAAGATTATGGGCCTTTCAACCCCTAACAATTATAGAGATGATGTTTACATTCTCACGTTGCTATTGCAAGGTGTTTGACAAATGGGAGATTTGTTGGGAAAATGTGTCTCAACCTTGCAATTATATGTGGTTTATTGTTGATAGGATGTGTATATATTTATATATATGTTTCCTAGTTAGACTGATAGGTGTATACAATGGCAACACAGAGCAAAATGTTAGTATGTTAAATTTTTTAGGAAACTTCTAGAATGGTCGACATACAATAAATAATGATGTATTATAAATCTGGACCATTCGTTATTAGGTTTTAGATCTAATGGAAGATATTTTGTTGTCCTATCTTGCCCTAGAATGTAACACTATTTTATGAGGGAATTGTATTATGGTTGCGGTAGAGATATTGTGATGATTTTTGAGAGTCTGATAATGGTTGTGTTGTCTCTTGATCTATGAGTGGTGATACTCCTGTGAGAAGCTTGCTCTGCAAGTATATTGTAATCTTTGTGATTTACTGAATAATATATTGGGCAACTTTTGGAGTGTGGGGTTTTTCTCCTGAAAGGGTTTTCCCAATGTAAATCACTATGTTGTGGTATGCATGATATTTGTGTTTATTCTATTTAAGTTTCTATAACTGTTAAAGGTTTGTAAAGTTTTGCATTATTCTCTAGTGTAGGGGCACCTAGTCAAATGATGAAAATATGGTCTAATGTTGAGTTTTGTGTTGTTGAGTCCAATTTTGATGTAATAAGGTCTATTTAGACTATTTCTAATTTTTTCATTTCATGTGGGATTGGTTGAGTCAAGTGTTGTCATATTTTGCAAATGTTGTAAAAAGTTGCATTGCAACTTTGCACTTTTTGTTAGTTGCACTTTTTGTTGCTTTTGGAAGTTGAACGGTCATTTGATTCAAAAAGTGGTTATGAACCATTGGTTTGGAGTTGAAAATTTTTAAATATGCCTCACAAAATTTGAGGTAAGGTACTAGAGACATTTTTGGTGCACCAACAATAAGAAAACTTTATTTTTCTATGTGTTTTCATTAAAATCTGTTGCTACAGGCTTTTGTATGATTCCGTATAGGTTGCAAATGTACTAATCTTCATTGGAAATGATATATGGATGTGTTAGCCATATTTTGGTTTTGGTTTGAGAGGTTTTCATTGAGAGTTGAGAGAGTTTGAGCCAAAACTTTGAAAGTGGTCTAAAAACCCTAGGTTAAGAGGGTTTGCGAGGAAAAATGGCATATTAAACCATTCCATCAGCGAAAACTTCTGAAAATTGGTGGAATCAATTTAGTTAGGATGTTTTTCATTTTTTAGTGATTGTAGATATAGGGGATGGAGTTAGGGCCCTATTTGTGCAAGCCCTAGCCTAATATATCAATGTATTAAGCTAGAATTGATAGGTAGAGGTAGGGTTTTGATAGTTGGTGAATTTGTGGATGGTTTAGTTGATAAAATCTATTGTTTCAGACCCCATGTGATCTGTTTAGATCCTTGGAGTGAAGATTGGTGGTTGGGAGAAGGTTTACCATAAAGTTGCTTTGTAAAAGAGGCCTAATTGGGCTTAAGGGTAGCATAGCAGTCCATTTTAGAGGGTGATGTTATGAAACAAGTCTATGCACAAATTTGATATATTAAGGAAGAGAATAAAGGGTATTATAAATGGTAACCAAATCATGGGTTTGAGGGCTTCTCTAAAAGATATGTTGAATTTTCACTGTTTGATGTGCTACAAGCAAGATTGAAGAAATTGTGGGAAAACACCAAGGTAGGGTCTTCAAAGTGGAAAGATTGTTCAATATTGATTGAATTGTGATTGATTACAAGCTCCACCTTTCTCTACATCATTATCCTCTCAAGATTAGTGTAGGAAGTTGTTCTTCCACCTTATCTTCCTTACAAGACCTTGTTCTGAGCTTCTTCAGTTTTCCAGGTGCCCCTATGTCCTTTCTCAATATATTTTTTTTTTAGTTTCTTATCTTGAGTTTCATAGTTAGGTTTACATATCATTGCATTTATTTCTCTCCAATACTTTTCTTGGTGGTGAACCCCCTTTTAGTATTTAATCACACCCTAGGAAACCTTATTGTAGATCTCTTTCCCTCATTCCATCCCTAGATTGAGATCTCGAAGGTTTCCTTGAATGAAACTTGTAGGAAATTAGTGGTTCTATCTCCCAAACATAGAGTGACAATTTTCAACGTTTCAGGTTTAGATCCAGGAAATACAACTAGGTGGTGTATGACCAATGTTGGATCTAGCCCTGGCATGTCTCCGTATGTCCATGCAAAGTTTATCTTTCTTTCATTGATGAATACTGAGTTCTCCTTTTCTTTAGGATCAAGTGACACTGCATGGTATGGATTTTGGGTATTTCTACTATGCCCACATTAATATGTTCAACTTCTTCAACTAGGAGTGTCAACTTCTCTTGATATTCATAAATAGGGAGATTGAGTCCTCCATCTTCGGGTGCCTCAGGGAGGTTTTCACCCTTAGATTTGTCCTTTGTTTTTCTCTTTTTAGGATTTGATAGAGCCACAATGTTGTTTTCCCTAGGGGATCTCATTTTTATTTTTACATTGTCTTTTTTAATTTTGTGACTAGAGGACACAACTCCCTCCAAAATATGCTTCTTGTTTGAGTTCCATGACAAACCCTACTTTACGATCTCCTAATTGTATATCAGTTCAAAGTGCCATAACTTTGCAATAGCTTCATCATTTTGGAATTGATCCAAAATAGGTGTATGGTGTTGTTGGTACCAATCTATTAACTATGGGTATCAAAGGGGTAGGCTGTCATTGTTATCTTTAAAGCTTACAAAAGTTGTTGAAATGGTCAATATGGCTCTGACATCATTCTCTCATTGGGTATCTAGTTCATCGTTGCTAGAGGTGACAAAGGAAGGAGAATCCCATTCATACTCGTTAGAGTCTATTTTATAAGTATAGTCTTTGAATGTAGGTTTGCTAGGTCAGGTAGGGAAGATACTTATGCTAAAGCTTTCAAATAAGTCCTCAATGGGTAAATCATTGTTTATAAGATGGTAGATATCTGATGTCTTAATGCCAATAGAAGGAGCTCCTTTCTTAAAAGAGGTACGCCCAGTGTTTGGAGTAACCACATCTATCAAACCATAACCTAGTCCTAGTTCTTCTTTCTTTGTTCCACTATAATAGGTTCCCATCTGCCTTGTATGTGTTGCTTAAGGCCACCTTTTCTAGTGTATCCCATTTGTTTAGCTATTTGATACCCTTTATTGCTAGGATCAATTAGAATGGGTTGTAGTTGTACTGGTTTTTCTTGGTCTTCTTTGTAGATAATTGACGAAAGTTCCTCTTTGAATATTTCCTCATCCTTCATATCTCCCCACTTGGTAAAGATCATGGGTTTGACTACCATTTTTATTGCTTGAGCATGTTTTATCTCCTTAGGCCCTCCATAAACCTTTAGTGTTGGGGGAAGCATTCCAATGCAAAAGGATTGATTGAAATGATAGGTCCCATTAACTTTCTCATGTACTTGAATCTTGGAATCAAATTTTGGTTTCTCACTTGATGAGGGTTTAGCTGAGGTTGGTGGTAGTTTTGATGGGTTGACATATGAGGAGTGAAATGATATATCATTACTAGGTATATGTTGAATTTTGTTGTATTTATTCTCTAATTTTGCACAGTAGTAGGAAGGGTTCAGGATTGACACATAATGTAATCTCTTTTCCTTCATGAGGAAAATTTAAGACATTGGTGTAATGTCAAAGGAACTGATTGTAGTGCATGAATCCATGGGCATCCTAGAAGAAGGTTATATGTTAGATCAAAGTTCAATACTTGACATGTTATTTCTATTGTTGCCGGTCCTATCTATATAGGTATCATGATTGTACCTTGTGAATTGCTTTCTAGGTCATCATAAGCCCTTATAGTGATGATTTTTCCTTTGTCAATTACATCATCAAAATACCCCAAATTTTTAACAAATTTCAAGGTACAAATGTTTAAAACTGCACCATTATCTATCAATACTCTTTTGACCATATGTTTGTGGACACCAACCTCTATATAGAGGGCTTGATTGTGGAACTACTTTTGTGGAAGGTCTTTTTCAGAAAAGAATAAATGATGATTAACCATGATTTTTCCAACCATGGCTTGAAACTGGCCAGAATTGAGGTCATAATATTTCTTTAGTATTTCCTTATGCGCAGGTGATAATTTCAACAACTCTAGGATGGAGATCAAAGCAAGAGTCTTCTTCAGTTTATCCACAATAATATAGTTATTGGATGAATTAGTTGTGGGTTTAGGTGGGGCTCCTTGTATTGTGACTTTCCCTCAAAGAGTAGTTACATTACATTCGGGGTCCTTGCCTCGTATAGTTAACACATTGACCCTAGTGTCATCTTCTTGGGAGAGGGTACCTAGGATGGTGTCACCATAGGTGTAGTTGGTGTTGTGATAGTCTTGTTCTTTCCCTTTGTCATTTTTCTTAGCATGGTTAGGAATTGGATTTGAGTAAATTTGGAGGCCTTTGTTTCTAGGATAGTGTTCAATATCAACTTCTCCCTTGTCATTTAAGTCTTGCACTATATGTTTAAGTATCATGTAGTTATTCATTGTATGCCCCTTAATCTTGTGGAATTCACATAAGTATTTTATGGTGTTTTAAAACTAGGCTCTTCATATTTTGGACACTTGTTGACTTTGATGAGGTTTTTTGGAACTAATTTTCACATGATTTTCTTAAGTATTTTTCCTAATTGAGTAAATTTCCTCCTTGGTTGGTCATATTGTCTTTGTTGTCCTCCCTAATTTTTCTATTGGTTATCCATTTGATTGTTTTCGGGATAGGTGAGTTGATTGTTTTGTACTTTGTTGTGAGTGTAGATCAATTGTGCAGCTTGGGGTTTGTTTTGTGGTACATTGGGATTTTATATGCTACATACAACTCTAGCATCAACTACTCAACCATTCATAACATTTTTGTTCTTGGCCCAAATCTTGGGTTTCTCATTTGAACTAAAAGGGTTGTCTTTTGAGTTGTTTAGTTTAATGAATCCTCTTGCTATGGGAGCTCTTTCTATGTGTAATCCATTTTCAATAGTCTCTTCAAAGTTATTGGGGCATAGGATGGTGAGTTGGTAATTGATTTCCACTTGGATATTGGAAGCAAAGATATCCACTAGTTCTTTTTCAGGAATAGGCCACTTGCACCTACTAGCTTTATGTCTCCATATTTGTAGGTAGGATACAATGATAGAAAAATTTATTTTTGGCTCTTGTATTTGCTACTAGTAAATTGTGACATTACTTATTAAATGTAGAAGTTCATGTGATGACAAAGTTTGATCCTTTAAAACATCTTTTTGCTAAAACCGATTTATTAGGACATTTAGCTAAATGGGTTATGTTGTTAACTAAGTTTGATCTTAAATTTTTCTCTTAAAAGGCAATCAAAGGACAAGCCTTAACCAACCATTTAGCCGATGCTCCTTCTTCCTTAGCATTACCTAATGCAGACTTGTTCTCTAACGAAAGTGTGTTGACTATTGAAAAAAAAAAAAAACATGGGAGTTGTATTTTGATGTTTTTAAATTTCAAACTGGCTTTGAAGCTGGGATTATAATAATTCCTCCTTTAGGTAAGCCTATTCCCTTATCCTTCTATCTAAACTTCCTATGTACAAATAACATTACAAAGTATGAATCTTTAATTGTTGGTATATGTGCAATATTAGCATTAGGTGTTCAACACATTTCTATATTTTGTGATTCCTAATTAGTCATTAAACAAATAAATGGTTCATATCAAGCAAAACATGATAAAATTATTTAATACAAAGACCTTACAATGACATTATTAGATAAGTTTGAATCATATACTATTGACAACATACCACAAAAGGATAATCGACATGCAGATGCAATGGCAAGTGTTGCTTCTCTTGTATCTCCAGATGATCTTTTTGTTGATTTTACATTTACAATTCAAATGATCTTAAAACCATCGATAGATGAAAAAGTTAAAGAGGTGTTATATCAATGTCAAGAAATCTAGTGAATGGTACACAACAATATTCAATCACTTAAAAGAAAGTACCTTTCCTGAGCCTACAACTAAGAACACTCGATCTCATCTTTGAAAACTCACATAAAATACATAATTCTAGTAGACGTTCTATATAGACGATCATTTGATGGTATCTTTCTTGGATGTCTTAAACAATCTGAAATCCCTATAGCACTTGAAGAAGCCCATGTAGGTGCTTTTGGAGGAAATTTTGGAGGAAGATTATTAGTTCAAAAACTAATCTGTATAGGATGTTATTGGAGGCATATGGAACAATATTTTTTTGCTCACATTAAGAAATGTCATAAATGTCAAGAACACAACAATTTGAGTCATGGTCTCGCTTCCAATTTTCATGCCTAAGTTCTTATTTGGCCATTCTCGGTTTTGGGTATGGATCTTATTGGAAAAATATGACCACCCTCTTTCCCTTGACATACCTTTATAATTATCACAACAAATTATTTCACAAAGTGGGTAGAAGCTATTGCCCTTTGTTCCGTGATGATTGATGCAATATGTTTTTTCATATTGAAACACATTATTGCTCACTTTGGTCTTCCTTTCACATTGGTTTCAGACAATGGAACTCCATTTAAGAACAAGACATGAAGAAATTTCTGGAAACATTTCATATTCAACATCACTTTTCTACACCATATTACCCATAATCAAATGGTCAAGAAGAATCAACTAACAAGACTCTTGAACAAATCTTAAGGAAAATGGAAAGTAAGAATAATAAAGATTGGAACACTCAATTAACTTATGAATTATGTACTTATCGTACAAGTATTAGAACATCTATAGGAAACACTCCCTAGAACCTTGTCTATGGTGTCGAAGCAATAATACTCTTAGAGTTAAAAAATACTTCATTGCAAATTGCTCTCAAGGGTCTTATCGATAATAGTACCTACAAAGAACAACGATTGCATTAGCTTGAAATGCTTGATGAACAACACATCAATGATCTCGAGCATCTCCAAGCTTATTCAAAATGAATGCAACATAATTATAATGATCTTGTCATCCCTCATACATTTAAATAAAGGAGATTTAGTGCTATATGAGAATCAACATAACATAAATGTCCCTCTGAATGAAAAAGGATAATTCAGCCCTAATTGGCTAGGACCTTATGTAATTGAAGAAAATTATGGGTCCGTTTCCTATACATTAATGAAAATGGATGGTACACCTCTAAAAGAACCTATCAATACCATGCATTTGCATTGGTACCACACCTAACATCTTCTTTGAATAGTATGTTATTAAAGCAGTGTTGTTAGATTAAGTAGATAGTGTTCTATTTTTATCTCACATTGCTTCATTCTTTGACAAATGATCTTGGTGTGTCTTAGAGTCTAAAATGATTATTCAAGTTAGTTTGAATTATTAATTTGGTTTGCATACTATTCAAATTCATCTTGTGTATTGTGTTAGATTAGATCCTTACATGTATTTAGTGTTCTCAAAGTTAGATTATAAGTGCATTTAATTTAACATAGCATACTCAATCACAATGTAGTATCTAATGTAAACTTAAGAGTTTTAATTGGATCACATAAACATTAGGTCATGGAGATATTTATTAAATACTCTAAGGATTATTTAATAACTCACATTAACATATAATTAAATATAAGAACAAAACATAAATGCTCATATATATTATGCATAAAGAGTTCAAGTACATATAATCTGAAATACAATGCTAGCGGGATCTATGACTGCTACACCCCTCGGGGCCTACTGCTAGCACCCATCGAGACATAGTAGAATGTGATCATGACCTACTCATGGATGCCTATAGGACCTACACCTCTCCAACCTCTCTCACCTCCCATATGAGTTCCTCGATGCGCTCTTGCTCTATGTAGTCTTTGTCTTCCTGCTCCTTAGTAAGCTCCTCTTATAGCCTCAAGATGCCTACTCATAGGGTGGTCTTCGTCCCTCTGTCAGTTGGACCTCAAGATTCTTGATGTGCTAAAATCTCTACTAGAGATCGGCTGGCATGCTTGGTGGCACTCTCATACGCTGCTTGTAATCTCATAACTAGCTCAAAGAAGTCTGCATGTTGCCTCATGAAAGGTGGGAGCATGTACTCTGAGTTTATATCATCCTTTGCATGTAATGGAAGTACCATATCTATGGTCACTCGTTGGTAGAGCTTATGCCACTCTCATGTGGACCCTACAAGATGGAAATCATAGAAGATATTAGTACACATCATGATAGATATACATAACTCATATACATAAAGGTAAATTCATAATGAAAGCATAAATATCACATCATCACTTAGATCTCTAGTCTTCCAATCGAGGTATAACCATGTAGCAATGGTCCCATCCTATGTCAAAAGTGTGGATGGCCCACTACCACTAGCCTCCCCATGCTCATGAGTGTGGATCTCTGCTGCAGCTGCCGCACATGCTCTAATGACTCATGTAAGAGGTGAATACCTCCTCTCGGGGGATGTTGGGACCTCCTCTATCTCATTAGTATCATCACTCATAAACTAGGTATCCTCCTCCTCATCATCTAGAAATATATCCGGTACTGTGTCATCATCATCTATATCCTCATTGACTTGCTCATTGTCCCTATCACCTCTATGGCCTAGAAGTGGTCATGTATGGCTTGCAGGGTGATGTCTAGGAAAGACATGCGATGGCCGTGCTCCAAACCGCCACTAGTCATAGGCTGGTGTGGTTCCTACATCATCATCATTGAATATTGGGGGCATGTCATGGTCCTCATCCTCTGAGTTACTAATATAAACATCCTAAATAGTAAGACGATGAGTGTCTCCAGGTCTAGGGGCACTCCATGTTGATCATAGAAACCTGGTTCGAGCCCTCAGTGGAACCTGTATCTGAACTAACTGGTGCTTGACATGATCATAATAGAAAGGTCTCACTATATAGTCATGTCATCCCAAAAAAAACTAATCCTGCTGAAGTCTGACTAGCTCATGTCTCTTTTCTTCCCACTATGGCACCCTGAGATATGGTCTCCATGAAATTTCACCCTCATCCAGTCGATAGAATCTGACACACCAGTGAAGCAAATCATCCTCCTGCCATTCCTGCCTCAGTGAATAACTATAGGCCTATGGGTATCCCATGGCCACTATGGTAGGATATCCTGTCAAACTAGTGCATGTTATATGCTGGAAACACCAAACCTGTAAGAGTGTATAGTGCAATATAATATCTAGCTCCTGGTAAACAAACCACCCTAGATCATAATGCAAGTGGGCCAACATACTATGATCCCAGGCATAGATGGTCCTAAGCTACTCCATGTCCCAAATAATGCAAAACAATATACCATCTAAGTCATCCCCTCATCTATTAGGAACTAGTTTGATTGTTGTAGTAATGATCATAATGTGTCGGAGTAGTGGCGTTCATGCGTGTAGTAGCTATCTAAGCTCAATGTGAGGCGCGACACTTGAATCTCAGATGGCGCACCCTAGTTAGTACAAGATATCATCCTACATCTCCTCATGTGTCCAGCCTTCAGTTGAGTGCATGACCTTGCCTTGGATGGGTAGCTGTGAGATGCGGTGTATGTCCTCTAAAGTAATAGTCATCTCCCTGATAGGTAGGTGAAAGGTACATGTATCTGCATCCCATCTATCTATTAGGGCCATCAACATAGCGTCATGATATCTCATTGGTGGCATGGAATACACCCAAACCAATCTAGTATTGTATAGGATACTAATTTCATCCTCTGACAGTCGTGTGATGAACTATTAGAGGGAACAAAACAGTTTGCCTCCAAGATGTTTTTGGGCTTAGGAGGGATCTAAATAACAAAATAAGCAAAGTAAATCCTAAATATATTCATCAAATAATTATAAAATACACTAAAGTTGCTCTAGGACACTTTGGCCATTTTTAGACGGGGTCTTGGACACTTTAGACATTCCTAGACACTTTGCGCCAAGATGAGACACATTGCACCAATAAGGGACACTTTGCAACAAAGATGGACACTTTGCGACTTTTTTTTCTAGGGTCCTAAAAATACTAAAAATACATAATAAAATGTTGTAAAGACACAAAAATGAAGACAAAGTAGCAAATAATTCATAATTCCACTCTCGATCTCATCAACTGTCTATCACTATGTGGTATGGTACTTGGAAATACCCTATGATAAGAATTAGGTAATTTGATGTGGTTTCATGGCTACCTTACTTCCACCTCTGTAAAGCAAGCGAAATCAGGAGGCATATATCCACCCTCAAGTTTGATTCTCCATAGAAGTTTGATAAGAGGATTTTTGAACGACTAACGAACCTGTGTTACAAGATGTGGTTCCTAACTTTGTGGTTTTGTAGATAACTATAGTAGGCAGTTCATTCTCCCTAATGAATCCATATAAGTATCCCTTTTATAAAGTTTATTGTTATAATTCCTTTAGCTTGCATATGCACATAGTGTCATATGGCCACTAAAATGGGGACTAAATGTAGTGTAGAAAATTGTACCCCTTTCTAGGAGAATGTACAATTTCACATGGATTTGTACCTATTTTGGTGACCTCTTCATTAATGCATATTATAATCTTATTAATATACCCCTAATATCCTTTATTATGTATCTAAAGGCCTATTTTATTTAATTCCTGACACCACATGTAACACCTCAATAAACCCATGCTAGTAAGATAATATTTTGATTTTTATTTGATATTTTAAATGTTAAATGTTATTTTAATGAAGTTAGATATTGTTGATTAAGTGAAAGGTTATCATGATTAGCTATGATGATGCAATTAATTGATATATATGGTAGTTAACTACAATCAGAATGTAGTATGTGCTTCGGCTATGTATATATGTATATGCACATGTATACCATTGTGTGTATGTTACAGGTACTAGGTATTGACTCCACCTGGCTTCATAGGTTTGCGCGTACCTTCCCTGACGGTGGTTAACAAAAGATAACACATTGGCCAACCCTTGACCTAAACCCTTATTGTCGTACCCAGTTGGGCATGATCTATCCTTGATTAATTAGTGCAATCCTTCGATACCGTGATTGATCACGTTCCAGAAAACCTTAATCCCTTATGTGGTCGGTCTGTGAAGAGTGTCTGAGTTTTTGAGTTAAATTGCATTTTTCCATAAATTTTAATGTAGGAAATGCATTTGATGATTAAAAGGGGGAATTTAATATTTAAAAGGGCTAATTAGGCTTATGTGTATTTTGTTTGACCGTAATTGCATAATTTGTGTGATTAGATTTATTTAGGAAATTGTAAGCATTATTTATTATTTAATTTTAAATTGTGCTTATTAAAAATAAAATTAAAAAAAACTAAATTATGATTTTATTCTATAAATTGAATGTTTAAATTATATTTTGGGAAAAGAAGGAAATGATATTAAATAATGTATATTAAAAAGGTAATTCCTAATATGGTTTTTATAAAGGTGAAATGGAAAAAAAAGTTTAAAAAGGAAAAAGAGAATTCATTTTTGCTGTAGCATATTTTGGGAGAGAAAATGTGAGGGAAAAACCATTTTTTGATGAAAATTTAATTTGTTCATTGTAGGAGAAATTGGGCATGAAATTTCATGGGATCAGTTGCATTTGGATAGGAATGGGGAAAGGAAATGATGGCTATAATTTCTTGTGTTTTTGTGACTTGTATGTAAACTTCTTCTCGCATGAATTTTTTGCTTGGGAATTGAGGTATTTTATCATTTCTTCTTATTTACTTGATTTTAAAGGGTTTAAATGATTATAAATACATTGGTAGTATGTTAGAATCATTCTGTGAATTTTATTCGGATCAAATTGATAGAGAATAATTAATTTTGTGAAAATTTTGAGAATTTTTCCAATATGGGGTTATCATGCCAAATTTTTAATTGGAGGCACAAATTGTTGTTTTTATGTTAAAAGTGTGTTGTTGGGCACATTTAGATCAAAAAGGTATTCTTACATTTTTGAATTTTGAACTTTGAAATTTTAATTTTTTTCAAACTCCATCAATGGTGAAAAATGGTTATTTGTGAAAATTGGGTTTGGTTTAAAACAAATGGGTGTTTTTATGTTAAAAGTGTGTTGTTGGGTACATTTAAATCAAAAGGGTATTCTTACATTTTTTATTTTTGAACTTTAAAATTTCAAACTTTTTCAAGCTTCATCAATGGTAGAACCTAGTTGTGTGTGAAAATTTGGACTTTGTTTAAAAGTGGAATTTTGGGAATATTATTGCATATTATAATAGGGAATAATAGAAAATATATATGAATTCTTTGAATGAGATCATTTTGGATCCGTTTGCTTGTTTAAATTTTTGATTTGCTATTTTAGTGTAAAAATGTGAGTAGTGCCGCAAAAGGTGTGAATGCATTGTGTTTTCGGATGTGAATTCCATTGTGAGTTGCACTATTGTTTTGGCCATATTTCCTTGTTCATATGGAATGAAATGAACCTTAGGGTTAGGTAATAGAGTGAGATGTGAAGGTCATTTATGGTTTATTGGATACCCCTGCACGCCTTTAGTGCTTTTATAGGCTAAGGATGGTTGGGAAGACATGTCCGCTCATGGAGCGTGAGACTTATGCAGTTGTACATTCTTGTTGTATGAAAGGATGCTAAGTTTCTTTGATGCCAATCCTTTGGGCACATGTTATGACTCTCCCTATGCTTGCACTCTAGCATCTAGATCCTATTTTGAGTAACACCTAAAAGATGTATGTTCCTTCCTCTTTTGGTGTTGGGTTTGAATACTATGTTCATGTTTTTTGGAATGACTTGTATCTCATTTAATTTCTCTTATGAGTGATTGGCATATTAATTACAATGGCTTGTATTTCATTGATTCCTCTTATGATTGATGTGTGTGACATGTGATTTCCATGTGTGAGTAGTTTGTATGCCACCTATTCCATATGATGGAATATTTTATTACTTTGTGTTGATGCATTAAATGCTTTATGTAGTTGCATGAATTCTACTCTTCTCCCTTGTGTGAATTGAGTTGCTTTGACATATATGTTAGCTACCCTATTTGGGATGCCTAGCCTTATCTTGAATGAAGTGTATTCATTGTGATTGGTGTGTGTGTAAGCCTATACCTCTATGCTTGAATCTTGCTTGAGTGTTTGGGTTGTGTGACTATCTCCATAAGCACGGTGGGGTGGACCTGCGGGTACCACATGGTCAGGTGGCATTGCAAACCACCGTTAAGGACTGGAGATCTCAGCGTGGTGGATCTACTTCGTGTTTGTATCTCTCCTTCTTTTGTGCTCTCATGTCTTCTTCTCCTCATGCTCTCTTTTAGTGTAAATGTTATAAATGTATAATTCAAGGACTTTGATTCCTAAGCTTGTAATTGTAATATTGTTATTGGACCTTCCTGATGAAGGATGTTGTAATCAAATAATAATGGGAATAGTGGTATGCTTGATTAGTCTAGATTTGGTGACTCAGTGTGGGCATCAAGCACCTGTTTATTGTTGTCTTTTCCTTCCCATTTTATGTATAATGATTGAATGAATATAGGAATCTCATTTGGGTTTTAAAATGAATTTAGTATCCTTGATTATCCATCTCTTGTGTGGTGAGCATTTTTGCGTGGACTTGGGCTATGTATTTCCTTCATGTTGTAATTTGCAAAAGTTTTGACGCATCATAGTTTTCTGTATGTATTGCGAATTTCTAGAGCATCGACACAGAAGGTTCCGAAGTAGGAAATTCCGTAGCAGGAAATTCTGGAGCAGGAAGTTCCGTAGCAGGAGGTTCTGGAGCAAAATTTCTGGAGCTCTCCTATTTTCTCCTATTCATATTTTTCTTGGGAGGTTTAATTAGTCCTCCCCTCTTGGTTGTGCACTCAATCATTCTTGGTCTTATTTGTTGTTGATATATAATTTTGGAAACAACTTTGTGTGTATGTTATTCTTTATGTTTTCAAAAAAAAATTATCTGGTCCTCTTTTGGCTCTTACCCTTTGGGGTTGCATAGCGGGATGTTACACCACAACCTGCATTGAATAAATGTTATGGATTAAATTAATGTCTCAACATTTGTGGAGTATCAAAGTTTTAGGTCAAGACCCATTCGCCCATGGGTGAATGGGTCCTCATTAAGTGCCTTAAACTCAACTTTGAACATTTTTTTGGAAGAATTTCAAACTCTCAAATTCAAATTTCATATGTTGGATTTCAAGATTTGATAATAGGAAAATTAGAAAGGAAGTCTATAAAACTAAGTTTCACATTCATTTCACACTAGCAAGGAAGAGAAATTCACATGAGATCACAAGAATTCATATTCAAGAGCAAGGAGAAGTCAATCAATCATTCAAAAGTGAAGTCTTGGAGCAACATTTTAGTTGTTTTTGCAGGTCTTCAAGCTCATTTTGATATCAAGATCAAGCATTGCCAAAGGAGTGATGATATATGCCTATAGAGGATCATGACAGATTCTAGGTTTTGGGAGATGCACAAGACATTCAACCAAGCCTAATTACTTGTTTCCTAAGTGATTTAATCTTCTATTGGCATTCTACTTTAAGTCTAAAGGAAGGTATATTCAATCTCATGACTTATTGTAAGGAAAATTAGATGCAGAAACAACTCTCCTAACATCAATATCTCAGGGAAGAATGCAAAGATACCTTTTAAAATTACAATTACAGTCTAATTAAGATGCACATGAAAGAGATAACAGAAACAGAGTATTTGACACACACATATGGACACTAGATATATGTGGGAAAACCCTTACGGGAGAAAAACCCACCACACCAAGAGAAGTCACTTTGTATTATAGTAACAGATAATTACATACAGAGTTCTGACTTATCTTTTTGATGCCAAATTACAACAACTTTCACAATGATCAATCTTGTATAGGTACCTTCAAGTTACAATCTTTATAGAATAGAAATCACTCTGATACAATTCGAACTATTCACACAACTATTCTTCGAACCAACCGAACCATCGAGCATCTACAACTTCAAACTATATTCATGTCGTTCCCTGTCTATCGAACTTCCTCACAGAATTGCCTCAATGGACTGTCTTCCAATGGTTCCCATACGGCTTCTCTGATTGGTCCACAAGACACCACATAGGATGGTCAAATGGTCAAAAGGCAATCAAGCTGTGTTGGCATATCGGTGAGCACTGACCGTGTCTCCCCGATGCCACATAGCTTAGCATCTGATATTTCCAAGAGTTTTCCATCGGCAAGAGGTTCCACCGAGCTTACAACCGTTGCATCGACTTCAACATTGCTATCGGCAAGACTTACCGCTTGCCAAGAGGTTACACCAAGACTTCTTAAGTTACACCAAAGCATCCAACAGTTAGCAAGACATACTTTTATCACCAAGACATCACAACGAATACTTCATGTTAATCCTAGTGCATCCACCAGTCGGCGAGACTCATCGCTTTCACCAAGACCTCATACCGAGGTCCATAAGTCACACAGACATGAGTATTCACATTGGCAAGACAATCGTCTTTCACCGAGACATCTTATCGAGTTCTTTATGTTACTCTGAAGCCTCAAGTCATACCGAATAGTCGACTAGACTTCTTTCCATCGTTAAGACCTCACAACGAGATCTTTTGTGCTACCCCGAGTGTACACCATCGGTGAGACATTCCTTATTGATATAAGTCATACCAAACTCCAAGACTTTCCTCGAATACTTCATATTAAACACTGTCGGCAAGACATCCATATCGGTAAGACTTCTTACCAAGCCATCTCATGTTATACCGATGTATACTGTCAGTGAGATAAAGAAACTGTCGCCAGGAGTTTATAACGAAACCTCCGAGTTACCCCGAAGACACCAAGTGAATGCTATTGGTGAGACATTCATATCAATAAGACCTCATACCGAAACCTTAAACCTTTCGGCCAAGTCTCTCTGATATACGATAGAATGGCCTGTCGGCCATAGATATCCATGGGCAGTGAGAGGTCACTCCGAATGCTTCTTGTCATAGCGATAGGCTCCTTCAGTGAGATAGACGCAAGGTCACAGTGACCTATACAAATCACAATGTATCAAAACTGCTAGTCGGCCAGACATTAACAATATCACACAAACTTGGCTCCAATAGAGGTTATAGCCTGTGATGATTTAGGCATATATTTCCAACAATCTCCCACTTGACAAAGATCACACAGGCACCTCTAGAGCACAACAAAACTACTGAAAATCATGGGCACTAAGGCCCATTAAACTAGCACACCACTTGAACTTGTATGTGCTCACTGGCTTCATCAATGCATTTGCAACATTCTCCAGAGTATCAACTTTTTCCAAACTGACCTTTCCATCCTCCACCATATCTCGTACAAAGTGGTACTGTACATCTATATGTTTCATCCTGGCATGGAAAGTAGGATTCTTTGCAAAACAACTTGCACTCTAACTGTCACAAAAAATAGTTATTTTCCTTGCATCAAAACCAATGTTAGAACACAAATGTTTTAACCAAATTGCTTCTTTACAAGCATGTGTAGCTACCATGTATTCAACCTATGTAGTGGACAAAGCGACTACAACCTGCCACTTACTCATCCAACTCACTACACCACCATTCAACATGAAATTATATCCACTGGTGGACCTCCTGCTGTCAATGTCCCCTGCCCAATCAGAATCCACATAGCCTTGAATATTGAAAGTCCTATGTGATTCAACCAAGTTTCCATGGTAACAAAAAGAAAAATCTGAAGTGCCCTTCAAATATCTGAAAACTCTCTTTATAGCATCCCAATGTGTCCTTCCAGGATTAACCATAAACCGACTAAGTATTCCCACTGCTTGGGCAATGTCTAGCCTTGTATAGACCATTGCATACATAAAACTGCCAACCACACTAGTATAGGGTACACTGGTCATGTCCTCCATCTCACTAGGAGATTTTGGATAGTCTTCAACAGATAGCTTCATTCCATGCAAAGCTGGAACAACTAGCTGCTTGCAATCATTCATGCAAAATCTCTTTAGAACAGTCTTGATATACTTACTCTGACTGAGCCAAATTTTTCTACTATTCCTGTCCCTGGTTATTTCCATCCCCAGAATATACCTTGCTGTACCAAGATCTTTCATTTTGAACTTAGCAGACAACTGAGACTTAAGATCAGAAATCATTAGCTTACTATTGCCTATGAACAACATATCATCAACATAGAGAGCAATAATAAGAACTTGATCACTTTCAGCTTTATAATAAACACAATGATCATATTTTGATCTCACAAATCCCAAAGACAATACAAAAGTATCAAATTTTTGGTACCACATTCTAGGTGACTGCTTTAACCCATACATAGACTTTTTTAACTTGTAAACCAGTTTCTCTTTACCTTTTTCAACAAAGTGCTTAGGCTGGGACATATAGATTTCTTCTTCAAGATCACCATGAAGAAATTTTTTCTTCACATCCATCTATTTGACCTCTAAGTCATACACTGTTGCAAGTGACAAAAGAAATCTGATAGACGTCAGCTTAGCTACAGGAGAAAAAATCTCCCCATAATCAATTCCCTCTACCTAGGAATAACCCTTCGCAACCAATATTGCCTTGTACTTTTCTACACTGCCATCCAGACCAATCTTCTTTTTAAATACCCATTTGCAGCCAACAACTTTTTTGCCTTTAGGCAATGGCACCAAACTCCAGGTTTCATTCTTTTCTAATGATGCCATTTCTTCATTCATGGCTTCTAACTAAGAGTCTGAATCAGACATTTTAAATGCCTCCTTTACAGTCCTAGGCTCATCAGTGCTAGAAATTAAAAAATAAGCACAAGTAGAATCTATCAAAGAGAACCCATACCTATCAGGTTGTTTTCTTTCACGGGTTGACCTCCTCACTTGTTGAGGTTGAGGTTCTTCTTATTCTTCAAAACTTTCAGAACTGCTTGAGCTCTCCTCAGTTTCAGGTACATTTTGAATTTTTAATTCCTCTTTATCTGGTGTAGGAGGAATTCCAACACATCCTTATTGTTTTCTGACTTTGTCTTTGACTGCAGATCCAAGGTAGAAGGCTTCAGCTCACGAAAGATTACACTTCTGTTGTATAAAACCTTCTCCGTATCAGGATTCCAAAGCTTGTATCCTTTTATGCCAACACTATAACCAATAAAGATACATTTGACAGCCTTGTTCTCCAACTTAGATCTTTTCTCATACAACACATGAGCATATGCCTCATAGCCAAAAACATGAATATGTCTTAAAGAGGGCTTCTTACCAGACCACGCTTCCAAAGGTGTTTTCTCAACAAGAGTAGAATTTGGAGAACGATTTATTAGTAACATACAGTAGCAATAGCCTCAGCCTAGAACTTCTCCTCCAAGCTAGCACTACTCAACATACTTCATGCTCTCTCCATCACTATCCTATTGAACCTTTCTGCAACTCCATTTTGCTATGGAGTATAAGGTTTAGTCTTATGTCTTTTAATCCTATGGTCTTTACAATACCTCTCAAAATCATCAGAACAAAATTCACCCACCATTATCAGTCCTTAAGCATTTTATTTTTCTTCCAGTCTGATTTTCTACAAGGTTCTTAAATTCCTTAAATTGACTAAACACTTCTGATTTACTTTTCAAAAAATAAACAAATGCTCTTCTTGAATAATCATCAATGAACGATACATAGTACCTTGACTTAGACAAAGAAGGAACATTCACTGGACCAAATACATCAGAATGAATATAATCTAGCAAACCAAAAGATTTATGAGGACTGGAATAAAATAAAACATGGTGTTGTTTTCCATATATATAGTGTTCACAGAATACAAAATCAAGGTTACAATCTTCAAGCCCCTCAACCAAGTTTTTGTTCTTCAAGGTTTTTAAACCTTTCTCTCCAATGTGGCCGAGCCTATGATGCCAGAGCATAGTCTTTTCTGCTAGAAGTTTAACTTCCATAGAGTTTACACAATTAGGAACATTTCCTACTTTACCTCCAAAAGTAGCTTTCTGTGACTTTACAGAGACATTGTTACATTGAACAACATGTGCATCTAGCTTGTACAAGCTATCAATACGAGCACCCCTTGCTAGCACCATTTAGCCTCTAGTCATCTTGCAGCCATTTCCAAAGAATGTGACTTGCACTCCAATATCATTTAGCATACTTACAGAAAGTAAGTTTCGAGCTAGACCTAGTATATGCATTACATTATTGATTCCCTTCACTCTGCCATCGAGGAATTGGATTCTAACTCTTCCACGACCAACAATCTCTAAAGTTGAATCACTTGCCAAGTACACCTTTCCACCATCGTATTCTTCATACTTCATGAACCAGTCTCTATGAGATGTAATGTGGAAAGATGCTCCAGAATCAATCAACCAGACATAATCTAATGTATGTGTAGCCAAGGTTGCAATGAAGGCGTCTCCATCACTATGAGAAGAATCATTGTCAGAAGAATACTTCTTCTTCTTCTTCTCCTCTTTACAATCCTTTCGAACATGACCAAGTTGCCCACAGTTCTAGCACTTCACCTTGGACTTCTTGCCAGGAGACTTTGATCTCTCCTCTGATTTCGATTTGGACTTCTTGTCCTTCTTCTTGCCTTTCTCTTTTGACCTTCCTCTAACAGCAAGGGCCTCCTTTGCCAACTTAGAAGATTTCCTTCTCATTTCTTTTGATAACAAAGATGCAACAACATCTTCCATCTTGAAACTGGATGTTGTACTCCCAATAGCCATCACAAGGTGGTCCCATGAATCTGGAAAAGAACACAATATCAACATACAACGATCCTCTTCATCAGTATTTACACCAACAGAAGTTAACTATGCAATCAACATGTTAAATGTATTCAAATGATCAGCAACAAACCCTCCTTCCTGCATTCTCAAAGAGTACAACTTCTTCCTCAGGAACAGTTTATTCACCAAGGACTTCCCCTGATAAATAGATGCCAGTCTCTTCCACAAGGAAGATGCAGTCTTCTCTTCATGCACATTGAGAAGAATGGAGTCTTCCAAACAAAGCCTTATCAGCCCCTTAGACTTTCTATCTGTAAGGTCCCAATCTTCTTGCTTCATGCTTGTAGGTTTAGTTCTAGACACAGCAAGCCACAAATCACAATCCACTAAGAGATCCTCCATCTTAAGTTTCCACAACTCAAAATTGCTGCCATTGAACTTCTCTATTTCAATCTTTCCTGACGTGCTAGCCATCTCAATCTATAATTTGAAATTGAAAAACTTCTACAAGACTCCCACTGAACAAAAATTCACTCAAAAAACCCAACGTACCCACAAGGATAACACAACTGGCCAGGCTCTGATACCACATGTAAAGAAAATTAGATGCGGAAACAACTCTCCTAACATCAAAATCTTAGGGAAGAATGCAGAGATACCTTTTAAAATTATAATTACAGTCCAATTAAGATGCACATGAAAGAGATAACAAAAACAGAGTATTTGACACACACATATGGACACCAGATATACGTGGGAAAACCCTTACGAGAGAAAAACCCACCACACCCAGAGAAGTCACTTTGTATTACAGTAACAAATAATTACATACAGAGTTCTGACTTATCTTTCTAATGCTAGATTACAACAACTTTCACAATGATCAATCTTGTACATGAACCTTCAAGTTACAATCTTTACAAAATAGAAATCACTTTGATACAATTCGAACTGTTCACACAACTGTTCTTCGAACCAACCAAACCATCGAGCATCTGCAACTTCAAAATATATTCATGTCATTCCCTATCTATCGAACTTCCTCATAGAACTGCCTCAATGGACTATCTTCCAACGGTTCCCATACGACTTCTCTGATTGGTCCACGAGACACCACATAGGATGGTCAAATGGTCAAAAGCCAATCAAGTTGTGTTGGAATATCGGTGAGACACTGACCATGTCTCCCCAATGCCACACAACTTAGCATTTGATATCGCCAAGATTTTTCCATTGGAAAGAGGTTCCACTGAGCTTACAACCGTTGCATTGACTTCAACATTGCTATCGGCAAGACTTATCGCTCGCCAAGAGGTTACACTAAGACTTCTTAAGTTACACTGAAGCATCCAACAATCAGCAAGAAATACTACTATCACCAAGACATCACAACGAATACTTCATGTTAATCCTAGTGCATCCACCAGTCAGTGAGACTCATCGCTTTTGCCAAGACCTCATACCGAGGTCCATAAGTCACACAGACATGAGTATTCACATCGGCAAGACAACCATCTTTCGCTGAGACATCTTATTGAGTTCTTTATGTTACTCTGAAGCCTCAAGTCATACTGAACAGTCGGCAAGACTTCTTTCCATTGTTAAGACCTCACAGTGAGATCTTTTGTGCTACCTCGAGTGTACACTGTCGGTGAGACATTCCTTATCGATATAAGTCATACCAAACTCCAAGACTTTCCCTGAAGACTTCATATTAAACACTGTCGGCAAGACATCCATATTGGTAAGACTTCTTACCGAGCCATCTCATGTTATACCGATGTATACTGTCGGTAAGACAAAGCAATTGTCGCCAGGATTTTATAACGAAACCTCCGAGTTACCCCAAAGACACCAAGTGAATGCTATCGGCGAGACATTCATATCGGTAAGACCTCATAGCGAAACCTTAAACCTTTTGGCCATGTCTCTCCGATATACGATAGAATGGCCTATCGGCCAAAGATCTCCATTAGCGGTGAGAGGTCACTCCGAATGCTTCTTGTCACAATGATAGGATCCTTCGGTGAGACAAAAGCAAGGTCACAGCGACTTGTACAAATCACAATGTGTCAAAACTGCTAGTCGGCCAGACATTAACAATATGACACCAACTTGGCTCCAATAGAGGTTATAGCCTGTGATGATTTAGGCATATATTTCCAACACTTATTAGGGTGATTTGAGATCTAAAGTAGGTCTTCATCACTATGCATGTTCATTTAGGGATCCTATTCTAACACACTTGAGTAGGGATTCTTTGCATTATTTGTTTCTTAATCTTAGACACACTTAAGGTTAGGATTGCACACACATTTCATGTTTTAGATCTATGTTTTTCATGAAGGTTTAATTACCAAACTTTGGGTTTAACCGAGGAAAACCCCTATCCACCAACAAATAATAATTTTTGAATATTTTGCACAGATCCATATTTGGGAGCAAAGGTACAAAGTTACAAGGAAAAATTGCAAGTCTTGGACTTCAATCTCAGATTCAGAGTTTTCCAAAAAAGTTTGCTAGGACCCATTCACCCTAGGGCGAATGAGTCCGTGTTCATCTTGTAGAAACAACAACTTGTGAAAGGTGCACAAAATTTATTCCTCTTAAATTTTCTAGAAACTTGTTGGTTTCTTCAGTTTTATGCATAATCTATTAGATCCAAGTTGTAGATTGCATTTTGGAGCTGATTTGCTATTTTTTAATCTTTCTCCCTAAAGTGTTTTTTGACCTAGACCCTAATCCTTGCAAAAAAGGGAAATTTGTAGATTCACATCTTGAGTTGAATCACCTAAGGGTTACAAATCATTTCATTATGTGGATATCATTTCCTAATGAAATTAGAGAAGGACCCCTTTTCCCTTTGGATCCACTTTTCCATTTTAGGAAACCCTAGGAGACCCCTATTTTTCTAAGTTTCAATAGGATATTGGTGCTTCTCTACCTTCATGCTTGTTTCTTTTTCATTTTGTGGGATGTTGATTGGATCCATAGTAGCTTGTGTCCCAAAATACATTATTGTTTCAAGTTCAATATGAAAACCCTTTTTGTGGTCATTTATTGGAATAACATCACGAAGTCTCATGAACTTAGCTATAACTTCATCCTTTTAATTTTTTTTATAGAGGAAGACTCTAGTGCTGGATGAACAAGGGGAAAATCATTTATGTGTCTAGGGGAGGCAAGTGTCTCATTTGTGGAAGTGAGAGTGATTGGATTATACATGGGGTAAAATTTAGTTTTGAGATCATGGATGAAATGGAAGGGGGTAATGGGACATTGATCAATGATGGGATGAGATTGGAAGATTTGGGTAACTTGACCTTGATTCATTTTAGAGATTTCTTATTTATTCTTTGGATTATGTTCTTGACATAGATCTTATTCTAATAATGGGGTATGAATAGGGAAGTCTTGGATGGCCTCGATATGTTGGCATTATGGTATTGGATTTTGAATAGGACTCTCTGGAGTGGGCATGATAGGTGATGGAGGGAAGACTGGTATTTGGTCTAAGATTTCTTGATCATAGGTAAGATCTTTATCAAGGATTCGATTACCTTGGATTTCATGATTATCTATCATGGATAATCCTTGGAGAAAATCCTTAAAGGTCTCATTATTGGATGAGTTGTTTGATGGGGATGGTTTGGATTGATGTTGCAAAGGTTCAGAGGATGAATAATTGGAAAGACGATGGAGGTTTCTTGTGGTTAAGATTCTTAAAGATAAATAATTATGGAATCAAATGAGGCAGATATGTTATGGCCATGAATATTATTAATGCAATTATTTTGGGATGATCCATTTCTTGACATAGATGGATGATTTTGATCAATGCATGAGAAATGTATCTTGATATATGCCTAATTTCTCAATATGTGGGCTACGGATATTATTGATGTGATTATTTTTGGATGGATTTTTGAGACAAACTTCAATGATGATGTCACCTTGGTCAATAAAATTCTAAATGTTTTTTTTTTAATTTTATACAATCAAGGGTCTTATGTTCTTTGGCCCTATGATATAACCAATATTGGTTATCTTTGTACCATAGGGGTTTGAATTGAGGTTCATATTGTCTAACTTTTGGTAACGTGATGAGATTGGATTGGACCAATTTTCATAAGATCAATTTGAAAGGCTCCCCTATAGTGTATTTTTTTTGTGGAATAGAGTTCTGCCTAGGTGGTCCTTTAGGAATGATGACACCTTGAGCTTTGTGTTGCATTTTTTGTGTGTTTGATGATGGTCATATGTTTTTATCCCATAGGCGAGGTTTATCATTCTATTGAGGATCATTATCCTTATTGTCCTTATTTTCTTTATAGATTTTCACAAGACCCTTGGAAAGGAGATATTAAAGGAGATATTTTTTATGATTTCTTCAAACATGTTAGCACATTAAATTGTAAGTGAAATCCCATCTCCTAGTTTAGGTTTTGGACAAAGATGTGCACAAGTTGCTTTTCGAGAAATTTTCTTTCCATGTTCTCCCATCATTATAGGAAGGAAAAAAATGATTCTTCATTCTTGTATTTGGTGTTGCATAAGTCAAACATGGTGATTTCATGTTCAATGTTGTAGGAAATGATTGCTAAATTTTTCTGCTAGTTCATGAAATGTCTTGATGTTATGTGGTAAATAAGAGAATTGGTCATTCTATTGCTTATCCTCCTAAAATTTGGGGAAAGAGGTGTATTAAGTATGTCATTATAAGAAACCTCTAGGAAAACTATGTATAATTCTCATATATACTCTCGTAGATCACCTCTTCCCTTATACTTGTCAAATTTTGGCATTTCAAAGTTGTGAGGGAAGGGTGTCATAGGTATTGATTGAAACATGGATAAGGGCATGTACCCTAAAGTGTATAATTAGTCCTTGTATGATCCAGTTCCATGTTAGTTATCTTCTTATGTAAGCTTTGGATTTGTGATGCCAATTCATTAGTGGATGTGATGATGGACATGTCAATTTGAGGTTGAATGGTGAAATGTGAAGGTATTGATGGTTGATGTTGTAGAATATTAGATGTATTGAATGAATGATTGTGATATTGGGGAATAGATGATTGTTGTTGTGGAATGTTGTAAATTTAAGGGATGTATGATTGATGTTGTGGAATATTAGATAAGTGAATAGATGATTGATTTTGTGGGATGTATGATTGATGTCATGAAATATTAGATAATGGGATAGATGATTGATTTTGTGGGATGTATGATTGATGTTGTGGAATTTTAGATGAGGGAATAGATGATTTATTTTGTGGTATGTATGATTGATATTGTAAAATATTAGATGAAGGGATATAATTTTGTGGGATGTATTATTTATATTGTGGAATGTTAGATGTGGAATATTGTGAATGATTTGGGATGTATATGTTTGTAGGGATGTTGAATGTGAAATATTTTAAAGCATATATGATAGATGAAGATATTAGATGATTAGGAATGGATGTAATAAAATGATTAGATGGGATGAATTGTTGGTGAAAGTTGTTTTTAAGGTGTTATTGAGTGGGATGTTGTGTTGATTAGGTGGCATATGTGTGCTTTTCTCTAAAGTAGGCATAACCCTTTATGAGGATGGTAGTGGAATTTGGTAAGGATTTGAGGTGAATGAAGAAGAAGGTATGCCAAACTCATGTTGAGTATCACCCATATTTGTGGTAATGTTTGACTCACTTTGATTGGACTCCATGAGCTTTCTATGTAGAGATCAAGTATCAAGACCTTAGTGAATTATGTGTGAGATAAAAATTTAGATGATTAATGATTTGGTAGTAATTTAGAAGCATTGGGGTGTTGTTGGCACAAGAAAAGATGAAAAATATCAAAAATCAAAATTTTCAATATTTTCTACATTTTGGTAAATCACGTTTTCAAAGGACTTAAAAGTAGAATTTACGTTCAATACTATCATAAATCCCTTGAAATGGTTGACAATGGAATTCTTTTCAAGGTATTGAAATTATAGCTCTAGGAGATCTTTCAAATGGTGTAAAGAAGTCCAAATTTTGACCACTCAGCTAGGAGTTATGACCTTGCCAAGTTGGTGTAGTAATGAGTGGCATGATTTATGGAGTTTTGACCCAATATTTTGATAATGGACTCAATTGGTGTGTCTTATGTCTATTCTAACTCTATCTAGATGAAATCCTAAAGTTTGATCAATGGTTTGGAAGCTTAAAGGAAAATATGATTGATATTGATTAGATGTAGCACAACATTAATTAAATATGCTAAGATATTGATCAAAATTTCCAAGATAGTGATCAAATGTGCCAATATGTTGATCAAAAGAGCCAAGATGTAGGTCAAAAACACCAATATATTGGTCAATAGTACTGAGATACTAATAAAAAGTGCTAAGAAACAAGCCAAATGTACAATTATGTGAATTAGAAGCACAAAAGGATTGTCAAATGCGTTAAAGGATACCTCAAATAAGTAATAATGCTAGTCAAAAACAAATTTTGTGTATCATAAGGACAAAATTATGGATCAAAAGAATAATTTTATGAATTAGATGTACAACAATATGAATCAAAAACATAATTTTATTTGGGAGGTGCACAAAAAAAATTCAAAAATTAGAAGCACTACAAGATAACTTAGATGCATATTTTTAGACTCAAAAGTGTGACTATGTGTAATAGTTGGTGTTTTTGCAAGTTTTTGTACAATTTTTTTACTTTGGAAAGAGATAAAAATAAAAAACAAGATGGTTGATGATTCCAAGGTAATAAGGTTGAATGGTGTTTTACTAGTCTTCACAAAAATGCATGCCAAACACATTAACAACCCTAATTATCCAAATAAATATTCACTAATGTAGGCCCACATGATAAAATACCTTGAGATTACTACAAACATCATCTCTCTTCTCAAGAGTCAATGGTTGGAGTCTAGTCACATAAGGGATCACCTTTTCCCTTACCTTAGAGGTTTTGAAACCTTCAACCCAAATGATTTCCACTTTACTCTCAATAAGGTCCACGGTGAGTAACTTTAGGCATGATATTGTACCTTACACAATACTATATTGATAATTAATGGTCTTAGGGTTACTAAAAGTAAGGTTCATAGAGGTATTTATGAAGTGATGGCTAATCTAAACATGTTTGATTCTAGGAGGGTCTCTCTTATCCTCTTCACCTATATGAGTATTGGTGGATTGGGGGTCTCCAAGCCTAGCCAAACATGATGATGGCTCATTCTTGAGGTACAAATTTCACTCTCCCCTGTATATACCATGCAATAAAACATGGTTGAGGTTGACCTTGGGGTGATGAAATCCCCAAGTAGGCCCCCTAATAGGAAATATTCATACTAGCGCTTTTGATCCCCAGGCTTGCACGAAGTGCAAGGGGAGAGAATACACAACTACTACAACCCTTAGATGAGAAATAAAGAAAATAACTAAACTAAAAGGTGATTTTTATCTTCAAACTTCCATGTAGTGCAAGGAGAGAGCATACACACCTAAAAGTCTACACAAGCACAACAAACATGTTCATTTTTAAAACCCAAATGAAGTGTGCAACTAAGCTAAAAAATATGTAGCTTTACTCTACACCAAATTATGTCAATAGTCTCATATTCAATTCCTTCTCCCAATTATTGTTAATTTGCACCACTTGAATAGTTTCCAAGATCACAAAAAGGCTAGCCAAAATAAAGCTCAACTCACAAGAATAAAATCACCAAACTAACTATCACATGTGATAAAGTAATAAGCATAAGCACAATAATATTTATCAAAAGTACCATTTTACCTATCAAAAGTGTCATTTTACCTATCAATAACATCATGATGTCTATCAAAAACACCAATTTATTCTTGAGCTCAAAGCACCTACAAATAGAGGTGAAAACCCTAAAACATCAAAAGCATCATTTTGTCCATCAATATCACTATTCTACATAAAAAAAGTGTTATTTTGTGTATTAAAAGTACCATTCTACATCAAAAGTGTCATTCTATAGGTCAAGTGCATTAATCTAAAATTAAAAGTGTCATTATGCACATATAACCTTAAAACCATAAAAATTCAATAAAAATATTAAATTCAAAGATATGGGTCCAATTGGGTGTGCCAAAATGTGAGCCTAACAAATTATTGAAATCAAATGTGAGAATTGTAATAAAACCCAAATCAATACTAAAATAACTACATCAATGAGAGTGTGCACACAAACAAATTAAATCAAATTAAACTAAAATTTCCTCCAAAACTGTGTCTATACCTTACTCCATTGTACTTGATTTTTGCAAATTAGCTTATATGTAAAATTAACTTTCCTTAGCATAACCTTGATTCACAAAGTCTCGGATAAATTATGGGTTTGCAAGATCGTGGATGCTTTTGAAGGCTTGAATGATGGTAGATTTATATCTTTCACCTGATAGTTGATCAATGGATGAGATTAATTGAGAGATCATGATGAAAGTGCAAGTGACATGTGTAAAGATGAAGGGCTATAATGATGAGTTAACTGGTTGCATGGATGAGTGAAGTGAGAGTGAGTAGGGGTGATCAAGAGTTGCTTTTTCAATCAACTCACTAAAGTAGGAGATATTTTTTAAAGAGGGGTAAACACTTTTGACCCGAAGCTATGAACCAGTGAGGTCACAAACGGGGGACCTCATCCCCAATATAAATTCTTAGCAATTACACCCCAATGGGGTTTGATCCTTGATGGCAAGAATAACAACACATCAACTCAACCATCATATCATGCCACTATTTGCACTAAAGTAGGAGATAAAATAATATAAATAGGATTAATTAAATAATTTTATTTAACTCATGTGCATGAGACAAAGATATATTTAAGAAACCAATAAAATATTAATTTTATTTAGTCTTAGAAGAATTTAAGGATATAAAAAGAAAAAATAATTTTAGATGAAATATTAGCTAATTGATTTATTTAATTATGGTGGATGAGAAGAATACATTAATTAATTAAATAATTAAAAATTATTTAATTAATATGGATGGAAGAAACTAAAAATTTAACTAAATAATTAAAAATTATCTAATTTGTGTGGATAAAGAAAACTGAAAAAATAATTAAATAACTAAAAAATATTGTGGTTGGAAGAAAATGATAAATTAGTTAAATAATTAAAAAATATTTAATTAGTGACAATAAGAGGGAATGATAAATTAATATAATAATTAAAAATTATTTAGTTAATGTTGATGCTAAAAAATAATTAAATAATTGAATAATTAAAAATATTTAATTAATGTAGATGATGAAATTTAATGAATGTTGGTGTTAACTGAAAAATTAAAATTGTTTAATTAATATTAATGGATAGATGGACGATAAAAGATGATGAGAGATTATGGTTATTTAGATGAAATATGTTAGTCATTTTTAGGTTTCTACACTACCTAAGATGAGATTATAGGAAAGATCTTTGAGCATGACATGAACCAATGTACGCATTATAACAAGGCCTAAGTTAATAAGAAAAGTGATGGTTTCTAGAGTATGGAAACCAATGTTATCAAATCCCTTAGTAGAAAGAGTGGTAGAATAAATGCAAGAAAAATCAATATTGATATGGTTCAAAATATCTACCACACATACATTGAGACTAGAACTATGCTAAGAAGGGGTTTAGTTTGTTTTTAGACCTCAATAGAAGAAATGAGTATTGTTGGAAAAAATATTGGTAGTGTTGATATAAATGCATTCTAATAAGGTGGCTACTTCATTGGGATTAATAGAAGATAAAATTAAAATCTCGTACAAGTCTTGTTGAACCATGTCATAATAAGAGGGAAAAGTTTGGATCAACTCCCAAATAGAGATCTTAGCTTGAGTAGCTTAAAGTTTTTTAACAATATTATATTCTCTAGTGTTCTCAATAATGGGAAGAGGATTTGATGGAATAATAAGTGCTAAAGGAGGAAGAGAAATAGGGATAGAAGTAACATGTTTATTCCTACAAGTATATATTTGTGGGCTATTACATAAAAATTAGTGGCCACAAACACATTAAATGCTATAGATAGAGAAAATTGAGTGAAGAAATCATAAGCTCAATGTTTATTAGGAATACCTCAAACATATGTTTGAGGATGAGAAGTTTGGGTTAAATTAAAGACCCCAGACATGATGGTTGATTTTTTTTAGCACTAGGAATGAACATTGTACCAATTTGATTATGATAAGGAGATAATACATAAATTGGAGAACTTGGGTCTATCTAGTTGAGAATGTCACAGTACATGAATGAATCCATCTAATGCCTCATCTAGAATGTCAAAGTAATCTTTAAAAAATGGCTAATTATAGACACTAGACACTAAACACTTGAAGAAAAATATTTAACATTGAAAGAATTGAAGGAAATAAATAAGATTACAAGTAAAAATGTTAGATTCACAAAAATGTAATGTTAAAAATATTGATTTAACTAAGAGAATCCTTTATTATCTAAGTTAAATATTTTTCAAACATATACTAAGTTAAAAATACTACTTTTTAAATGAAAGTTTTTTGTTACTGTCCTATTGTAGAAAGAACAAAATCACATTAGAAATATCCAACATACTAAACTTGTAAAATAAATTGTTTTACTAAAATAAATCATAAATTTATGGTGAAGAATTCTTTTATATAAAAAATGGATTGTAAAATTGAGAAATTGACTACATAACCATGAAATAAAAGAAGGAACTTGGTGCCAAAATTTTGAGCCAATAGTTCATGATGCCTATGCATTGCACCATTACTCCTCCCATGTTCTATCATCATTTACACATGTTTTTATCTCAAAAAATAAGGAAAATAGATTGCATAATGTGAATGTGATTTTTGCACAACAAAGAAAACAAGGACAACAAAATAGAAGAGTAGGAAATTCTAGAAAATTACTCTAATCAATGATTTAGAATTAAAAAAAATGAGAAAAAAGGCTGAAATAAAATAAAATCTATGTGGTTGAATCGTTCAAACATTTGTAGCTATAAACATGAAAAAGGGTTGTGACTATTTTGGAACTTCTCATAAATGGTCAAGCTCCTAATTTGCCCTTTTGATTCCCACATAAATTCAAACAAAAAGAAAAAGAGTGTGTAATATTATTCTCTGTGCATTAAGGACTAAGAAGAATAAATAAAATAACCTATGAGTGAGAAATTCCTAGTCTATGGGAAGCCACACCTTAGTGTGCATAAACACTAATAAATTTATAGGAAATGGAAATACCAAGATATATTGCCAAGTTGAAATAAATGTATAGAAGGATACAATATTATTCAAACAAGAATAATAACTTAATGAAACTTAATGAAATGACATTACTAGCATGATATAGAGAAGAATAAGTATATGGGAGTATTAATTTAGACTTGATAGCATGGATCTTCAACAAGCCTCAATAATGGAGGTCTAATCAATAAAATGCAACTACGAGAAACAAGAAAAATGAGAGATTTGATAGATAAAGAGCTAAGAGAGGAGAGAGTGATTCCTTCTATTTCAAAATCTTAAAATATTTTTTGTAAGAGGGTTGCTTGGAAGTTGAAGGGTCATTTTTTGGATGGCATGGGAATTTTTCAAGCAAACAAATGTTATGATAGTTGATGACATGTAGTTGGGTATAAAACTAAAATTTTAAATTTTTGGAATCTTATAAGATGCTAGTGCATCACATGGGTGTTTGTACATCACACTAGCATCCTGATAAAAATTTCCAAATCTCAAAATGTGGTCTCAGATGAGGAAGGAGAATTAGAATGTGATACTGAATTTTGACAATCTAGTGCAAGAAAAAGGCTAATTCTAAGGCCAAAATGAGTCTAGAAAGCATGTTAATGGAATGAAAAACAAAGCAATTCTAAAACATCACATGAAATTTCTAGGGTCTATAATTATCTACATTACAACTTTATAATACATTTAACTAGTGGCATTTATTCCATAACACATAACTTTTATTAGAAATAAGATAAAATAATAATTTAAAAAAATATACCACTCATTAATATCATGTGCATGCATTTTTTTAATTGCATACTTTTTTGTTATTAATTTTTAATCCACATTAGAAATTTTATTTCATAACTCACACATTTTTTTATATATCAAAATTATTTTTTATTGAATCAAGGACATCTATATGAAATGCATAAATATTTTTTAAAATATATATATATATATATAATGTAGCAAAAAAGACCCTTATGTTTGGTTAAAAAATCTATGTTCACTAAAACATATAAAAATATGATACTTGAATTTAAAGTATAATACAAAATATACTTTTCAAAAAAATTGCTTAGATATCTATAATCTTGAATTTTTTTGTGACATAGTGACTTTGTTGATACTCTAATCTTTAATTTGAGACATAATTTTTTTCTAAAAAATAAAGTGAGGAAGGCAACTTTATTTATTAAAGGACCTTCAAATGAAGGATTTTCAAATGAAAATCTTTCGAATGAAGATAATAAATATTAAATGAAATTATACCATTAAATGAAGCCATTAACATTTATATAATCAAAGAGGTCTATTATTCTAAATCAAATATACTTTCTTGATAAATATGGTTTGTTGCATTATAAAAGTTAATTTTTGAAAGGAGAAGATTATTGTGACACATTTTTATAAATAAAAATGGGAAGTAAAAGAACTATGAAAAATATGAAAAATATGACAATGATAATTATTCAAAAGAAAAAGATAAAATGTTGAATAAAAAAAGGGCACAAAAATGTTTTAAAGAGAAAGTACTTTTTTTAAAATTTCATTCTTTAATTTAAATATCAAATAATTAATTATTATATAAATTTAAAGTATTTATTTCATCAATATCCTTCTACATAGTTTAAATGTTTTGAATCTACTTATTTGTTTAGTACATCTATGTATTTTTCTCAATATTTATTTTATTATTTTTCCTTGCAAATAATTTTAAAAAAATGAGCTAACCTTTGTTGGGGTTTTTAAAATATTAAGAACCATTATTTTTGGATTAGCTAGATTTCTCATGAATGGTTTAATAAAAGTGAAGGGAGCTAAACTCCAATACCTAAGCCTCAAATAACCTCTTTTCATAGTCTTGATCTTCCTTGTACTTAAAAATATATGGGAAGACCTCATAGAATTATTTCTTAAACCTTTATTCTTATGTATCTTTTGACCATCTATCATATGTGATGCATTGTTATGCAATTAGTCAAGATAATGGGTTGTCAGAATGTTGGTGAATAGATTTGTCCTTTATATGATTAAACACAAAATGACTCTATAATTCCCCCAAGAAGGACTAATCAATCCACAACAGTTGGAGAGATTAACCTTGCATTGGTAATCTTCCTCTAAATTTTAATTGAGGTACAACTGCCTTTTATGATATAATTTTAATTTTTTTAAATATGTGAAAGTGGGGGTATGCTTTTGACTAAAAAGCAAGAAAGGAAAACTAACGCCTACTCATAACCATAAAATAGATGCGAAGAAAAATATTGTAAAACTAAAGAAATTGTTTCAATGTTGAAATGGACTAGCAAACAATTAATATTGTAGCTCATAGACTAGACTACCAAAGCTTGCTAACTCAACTCAATACAATCTTAACATTTGCTGCAAATAAATGAATCAAACACCACTGAACAACACATCCTCATAGAGAAGGAATATCCAAATATTCATCTAAGCTCACAAAATTATTCATAAACATTAGTATCTAACTCACAATTTATTGCACACAGACAATAAACATTCACAGTAATATATTAAAAACTATAAAATTTGATCCTTCTATTTGATTGATTCTCACTCATGCATCATAGTGCAAGGTGGTGATGAGTCTATTTAATAGTCCATTTCTTGATGTTTTTATACATGCTTTCATACATTATCAGACAATCCTTTCATACATACTCCTATGCTATGCTATCTCTTTATGCTTATTAGACAACCTTGGACCTAAATTATAGTAATGGAAATATGGTTATGATATTGATCTATTTAAGGATCTAGGACTTATTGCTTACAGAATGCTTAACGTAAAAGATCAACTATTACAACGATTAACTTAAATGATTACAAAATTAAATGCTCAAATGAAATAATGAACATAACATGAATTAAATAATTGCCAAGATTAAACTGAGAAAGAAAAGAGAGAAGAATAGAGAGACGAAACCAATTGATAACCGCCGACCTTACTGAGTAAGGCGTGTGCTGGCGGGTGCAACGGCAAACATCCCGGTTGCTTCGGCCGAGGTCGCGGGATCGAGTCTCCGGCTTTGAATTTTGTCCAACAAAACAAAACAACTCCGCAAATCAACCGAAGGCTAACAACGCTGCCACGTGTCGTGCCACTATCGGCCAACTCCCGCCTACGTGTCTGCCGCCGAGGACCAATCGTACGCCGACAAGGACGCTGACGTGTCGAGCCCTGATTAGCCAAAACTGTTGACTCATCCGATGACGTGTCGCTGACTAGTTGCCACCTATACTGCCACGTATGATGTTCGTACCGTACGAATGGACACGTGTCACATTGTGATTGGTCCGTACGATCCAAACCACTTGCCACGTGTCAAGCCAAAATTCGTCCACTTGAATTCCGTACTGTACGGACTGACACGCCAGCATGATGACGTCATCAGTACCCTCTGAGTTGACTGAAGTTTGACTGCCTGTATCTTGAGCGTACGACGTCGGATTTCGACGAAACGAACGTCGTCGAAATTGTCTCGACGAGCTCTTCGCGATGACGCTGCTTTCGTCAATTTCTGAGATGATTATTTTTTCCGCCTTCTGGACGCCCCTGAAGCCAGTTTGACTGGAAGTTTGACTGGCCGTAACTTGCACAAACGGAGTCCTTTTCGACCCGTTCAAGTTGCGTTGGAACCAGGACGTCGCTCTCTTTCTGATGAAGCTAAAATCTGGAGCATCGAAAACACTTCAATTTTCACTGAAAAATTGTCCCCCGGATCAGATATAGTAGCATTGCATAATTTATATGTGAATATGTGTGAAATATGGTTGAAATTATGTGTTAATCATGGTAGTTAGCTTTTTGAATATGTTTTGTGGATTAACCTCTTGCAACCTAAAGAGAAATTGTAGCTTGTAGTAGCTGGAAGATGTAGCCCACAACAAAAGGAGGGATTGGATAGCGAAACAGGGGAAGTTCTAGAACAAGTTGAGTGTAATAACTACCATGTGGAGACACTTGATGGAGTTATTTGCGTATCATTATGATAGTTAATAATGCACTAAAGAAGAAGAATTCTTTTGTTGATGGGATTCTAGATAAACTGATTATGTATTCCACATGCATATCTATTTTATAGAGTTTTAGTTATATTAGAACTCTTGTTCCTTTTCAATTGCAATTTGAATAATTCAATCTTGATTACATACTCTGATAGCTAGGAAGTTTTAGTTAATGATTCTAATTAAGAGTTGTGTTTAGAATAAACTCCCCTGTGCTTGTATATAATCGATGGTTGAGTCTTTAGATAGTTAGTTGGTTGAATTCATATTGGCGGATTTTGTTATCAGTTACTTCTTAGTTTTCAGTTTTCACCTATAGACATGTTGATCATTTAGAATTGATTTCCCTAAATACAATATTTGAATAAGATTTTATGTGATCTTTGGAATATATAATGAATGAAGTTAAAGTTCGTATGGATACGTAGAATGTGAAGATTTAGATTTGGTTTTAGTTAAGTGAATATAGCCACTTTAGTAGACCACTCAAGGTAATGTTCTTCACTACATTTATAGTTGTTTTATTTTTGTTTAGCAGTTATTTTTGTTAATCATTACTTTATAAATTGCATATAAGTTAGAATAGATTCTCATATTATGACTATCAATAATGGTTGTTCGTATGCATGAATTCATTCATTAGAATTGTATTACTCCAAAGGATAGATTATGTTTTTTTATCAGTTTTGATTCAATTTTAGTAATTAATTGCTAGCAACAATTCAACTAAAAATTATGTTTTAGGCACCCGTAGCTATTAGCACCAATTTACGTCTTTCATTGTTATGCATTTATGTGATTCTCCAACAAGCAGAATACCTTTAATAGGATAACCTAGGTAACCTTAGGTTTTGAAGGAATATATAGTGCTAGAACAATCACAAGTTTACAAGCCATGGTTGACAATCTAATGTAGTATTTACAATGTTGAGTGGATTGTTCAGCTATTCATTCCTCTTAATTATGTGGTTTCTACAAAGTTTACAAGACACTAGTTTAGATTCTACATTTTTTGCATCGTTACCAGGGATGGTGCTATCTTCAAAGACTTGTTTTTCCAAGCTTTCATAGTTGACATTTTGTTTCTAGCATTAGGGTTGTTAGACTTAATATGTTTCAACATACAAGAAAGTTACACTAACATTATGCAGGATTGTTACTACACAAAGAAATTTTTATTGTACACAGAGGTAGAGAGACTCTTTGGGCAGATTCCTCCCCTCTATATGCCAAGAAGTAATGGCAGGAATTGGTGACTCTAGTACTTAGAGTGAGGGTAATACTAAAGAAGAAACTTCCCTATCACCAACAACTATTACACCAATAGAGGGGACATACCAAACCATGGGTGATGCACCAGGAGATGATCCAAAAATGTGACCATTGAGTTTCCAATCACCCACCAAGAAAGGGCTACTGTGCTGAAGAATATTCCTCCTTCAACATTACTAGTCTTTTATGGGTTGGTGACTGAAGATTCAGACACATTTCTATTTGAATTTTATGTCCTATGCAGGAGCTATGACTATACCTCTGGTTCTCATAGGCCCAAGATCTTCCTTGCCACTCTAAAAGATGCAACTCTAAGATGGTTCATGGGATTAGGCAAGGATGATATTGTAGATTGGGATACCATGAAAACAATGTTCTTAGAAAAGTACCAAGACCATTGCAAAGGACTTGATAGGAGGAGAGATGAAATTTTTAAAATGTTATAGGAGGAGGATGAGCCATTAGAAGACTATGTGGAGAGATTTCATTTTTATTTGAAGAAAGCCCCACATAACAAGTTATCTGAAGAATCCCTCAAGTTAGTAATTATGAGGGGGGTCAATGAGGACTGTATGGATGGCCTCAATCTTATTGGGCAAGGATATATCTCTCAAATACCATTTGAAGAAATCTATAGGGTCTGCAAAAATTACTCTAGGACCTTCACTAAGAAGCCAAGAGGAGAGAGGACATCCACCATTGCAAATCATCCACTGGGGTTTCAAAGCTGGAGATAAGTAATTAGTTGTCCAACATCAAGGAGGACATTACCAGTCACCTAGAAACTCAGTTGTACACTCTCCTTATAAATAAGAAGCAAGAAGAGGTTGAAGCAATGCTCATTGAATACTACCCCAACTATAGACAAAGGAAAGAAAAATATAAATGCAAGAGGGTAGCTAGTATTCAACAAGACAAAGCAAAGAAACTTGATTTTCAACCACTTGAAAGAGAGGATGAAAAATTGTTTTACATAGCTCAAAAAAGGCCATGAAAACAAATACAAGGTATGCCACAATACCCTCTTAACTTCAATTCCTCTTTTCCAATTGGAAATCAAAATTTTTTGCTTGGAATTCTCAACGATGGCCAACTAATCAAAATCAATGGCAAAACCATCAATAATGGCAACAACCTCAACAAAATTGGAACCAGAAACAACCAAATCCTTGGTTACAACAACATTTCTAAGGTTCCAATTACAATCCTCAATGGAAAACACAACAAAACTAGTGGTAGCCTCAATGGAAAAAAGGTTAGTAGTGGCAACAACAAAACATGAATTCTCATCAACCTATGCTTCCTCCTCAACAACAACAACAACAAGCCATTATTCCTAATACATCCAATCCAACATCCCAGCCACCAAGACCACCACAATTACCTGCCCAACTTGCACCTAACCCTAACAAAAATTTTGTCCAATAGGCTTATACTAACGACACTATGCAATACCCCACCTATGGGGTAGAGGTGAGTCATGTCCACCTTAGATTAGGTGAACAACTTGCTAGACCTTCATCCCCTCAATCACTAAGATGGAGGATGATGAACCTACAGTTTGATGGAACCCCTATAAATTTTTTCTTACATTTCTAAATTCTATAAAATGTGGCAGATTTCAAGTATCTAGACTTATGGTTTTATCCACTATCAATGTATTTGGGTTTGTGTCAATAAAGCCTTTCCTAAATAACCGTTAAGCATGTGTCCTTTCTAGTGTTATAACCTGTCATTGACCTTCTATATTCAGTTCCCGATCATGTAAGAATAACTTGAGCCATTGAATCCCATGAAGTAACTGGCCCCTTGTGCCTAGGTTTGAGAAATATTTTTATTTTATAGGGTCAACTGATCGACCTTGTTTGGCCTTTACATCCTTTGAATAATATTTTTTAAGTCCTTTGAGGCATGTTCTTACGTTGTCCTAGGTGGCCCCCTTTCCAAAACAACTTGTGAGCATGTGTGGAATTTTTTTACTTAAGTTCCCATTCACCATTGTAGCTCATTACTCATCGTGGATAGTTTTGTAAATGTGTGACTTACAATAGTGATGTGCGATGAGTGGTGTTTCATTTGTATCACACATTGTGGATGAGCTATGAATTTTGGGTTTTGCATTAGCAATGCGCGTTATGTGTGTTATCTTCACCATCACTATTTTTCTTTATCGCTAATTGCTTGTGATTTTTGTGTAGTAAATTGGTGATGCATGATAACCTTTTGCGTTCTTTTCATTTTCTCCCCTCACTCATCGTGGATTGGTTATAAAATTTGAGTCTCAAAGTAGCGATGAGTGATGTGGTCATGTATTCCAATATTATATCGCTGATATGAATTTCTCTTGTGAGAGATGTTTCTTTTTCCTTGATTTTCAAACAAGTACACATGGCTTGATCTTGTTCCATCACATTTTCTCTCCCATCGCTGATGCGATCTAGAATTTGAAGCATGAATTAGTGATACGTGATGGAGATGAACACAATCCAAGGTGGGATTTAGTCCAACAACTGAGATTTCATCATGCTAATGCTCACATCACTGATAGGACTGAAAATGAAGGAAAAACTATGAAGGGTGATGAAATGTTCAAGAGAATATTCCCCACTGTTGGCTCTTGGTGCCTCATTGATTTAATTCAAGAAGCATGGATGAGGGTGGTGATACATGATGGCTATTAGATTAGAGACTAATGAGATTAAAGGGTGACGTGGTAGTTTTCTAAGGAGTTATCACCGTTTATGAGGTACAAGTTGTAAAAGTAAGGAGAAATGCTTGAGAAGAGTCATTGATTGTGTTTTAAATCAGAAAATATCAACGATGATGATTCAAAGTTGGGTGATTGGTCGTTAGCTCACTCGCGTGAGCCTTCTTTGATCATCAATGGCTACACGCTCTGGTTTCTCTACTTAATGCAGATCATCTATTGTTTTGTCTCACCATTTGCGACCATCAAGAATTGAGAAGTGGGATTCAAGCTAGAGAAGAAGCATATGAGTTTAAGGAAAGTAAGTGTAGAATATTGAAGTAATTGTCCCAGGTAAGTTAGTGTTTATACCTACTCTTATCTAATTATGCATAAGGTAGCTTGTAGTTTCTGAATTCCTAGCATGGTAAAGGTGTCAATTGCATGCATTCTCCATTTAAGAAAGTTGGAATTGTGTAGGTCCTAGGGTTTTGTTCTACAAATTTCCAATCTCCAATTAAGAATAAACCAATAAGTTTTCCTTATACAATTAAGGTCCACTAGTTCTTGTCTTGTTTCTTGCAAGAATGAGTAAGCCCAGTGGGTCTGTCCAATGATTTAGGAGGTCTAGGAGGATTAGCATGTTTGAATTTCAAGATGTTGTGCCTGAAATTGAACAAGACACACGAGGAGCTCCTACAACACCAAAGGAGAAGAAAGACCATAGGAAGTCCAAGAAGGGTGGTGTCAAGAGTAATTACAACTTGCAAAGTAGGGTTGTTGGCCATGACCAGTGTGAGCTTGGTGGGAAATCGGTTAAGTCTTGGGGGAAGAAGAAGAATAAGTACCACAAGGCTTATCATTCTTATATGGGGAGGTACAACTCTCCTATGGAGGATTTGGCTAGCCCTTTGAGCGATGAAATGATTACTGACCTAGAGTATGGTTGATACCTTCTCACTCTTGTGGCACAAGAGGATTTTGATGATGGAGTGGTAGTAGCTTCTCCAATTTCAGCAAGAACACGGAGCAAGCATGCTCACTTTGATTCTAAGGAATTAGAGTAGCACCTCGGTTCTTTTTTTTTATGACAGCATTGCCCCAACAGTGAGCTCGTTTTCTTCAGAAAACATGTAAGTTTTTGTTTTGGTGTTGTTGCAATGATGAACGATGCCTTTTGGAAGGTTGGTTGGTCTTCTTCAATGGACTATATGGGTTTTTTCATTTTCTTTCCCCCCATTTTTGCAATGTGCAAATATAACCATCTAGGGTTGTTTCTGAAATTGAAATGAAATGAAATGTCAAATGTAAATGTAATGGAGATGGAAATTTGGCTTGATGCTTATTGCTCCCATACTTCTATAAATGGGATTTCAAGGCCAGTTACAAAGAGTTTGAATTTTGGGTCTCAAGAGGTCTAAGTTGGAAGATTGAGCTCATGTAAGAGAATATTGTAAATCCATGCACATATGAATAGATTAGTATGGAGTCTTGGGTATAGGTTGGTTTCTAATGAACTTAAATAGTTTTACAATAGCAGCAATATATGAATGAAAATGATAGTTCGAAAGCACATTTTCTCCTATGTATTTTCTCTTACAGATTATGAATGAAATGATTAAGGTCGATCCTTTCTTTTGTCTTCAATTTTCTTAATTTAATTAGTGATTTTTTTTTCTTTAGTTCAAGGAATTGATTAAATGCTTAAATAAGATCATGGGTTTGTATGGGAAAGTTCTAGGATTGCTAAGTAGTTTTGTTTTCATCACAATGAGTTGAATATTGTAATGCAATATGTCAACAGCCTTTAAATTACTGAGTCAAATTGCTAAGGTATCACAGGTTGTTAAAAATGTGACTCCATTACCCAAAATACGAGGAATTGGTCTGTTCGTTTGGTCATCTAAAATGAAAATGAGTTAGTTTTGCATTTGACCAAGAGATTGAAATGAGAATAAAATCATCTAAAAACCTTCAATTACAACATATATGTACGAGATGTTACTTATTCCTTGCTTTAGGTGGGAATTTGCTTAAGGGTCGGCCAAATCCTTGAGGGATTTTATCTATTTGATGTTGAAAGGAATATATATGTTTGTTCTAATTTCAAGATAAAATAACAAGGAAAAAATTAATTGAACATTATTAGGATTACCCTCCTAGGTCTCACAGAGCCCGAAGAGTAGAAGTAAGGACCTTGTAATCCTTGTTTGTTGGCCAATCCTTACCTTTTCTTAGTATTGAATTGTGGCAGATTCATAGGAAAATGGTAGGATTAAGTTTGGTTCTAAAAAAATAACCAACATAGTTGAAGCTCCAAACCAATCACCTTTGGAACCTGAGTCAAATTAGGTACACCAAATGACCTCAAGTCTAAAGCCTTCTTTCCCTAAGTGCTTAGCCATTCAAAAAAGTCACACCCAAGCTGAGACAAACCTACTAGGTCAAATTAAGGATGTCAATATCAAGATTCCCCTCATCCAAGATATTAAGGACATTCCAATCTATACCAAGGCAATTAGGTACCTATGTCTTTAGAAACCAAGGAGAAAAAGAAAGGACCCTCAGATAGTACATGCCCTAGGAAACCTTGTTGATATCATGTTAGGAAACATAATTGTTCCTAAATACACACACCATGGTAGTCCAATAGTGGATGTTAAGATTAATGGAACCCTTATCAAGAACAACTTGATAGACTTAGGGGAAACAATCAATATCATGACTAAAAAAATAATGTAATTACATTAGTTAGCCAACCTTAGACCTACACAAACTGTTCTACAGTTGGCTAATAGGTCAAGATTCAAGCCTAAAGGAATCATTAAGGATTTATTTATTGCATTAGATTCTTGGGAATATCCTGTAGACTTTATAGTATTGCAACCAAAGGTTAACCTTGCAGGATACCCACTCATTCTAGGCAGACCATGGTTAGCTACAATTCTTGCAGTCATAGGTTGTAGGTCTAGCAATATGATAATATCTAATGGGACTATGACCAAGAAATTGGTCCTCTATCCTCTAGCCCAACCTTATGTTGATCTTGAGAAAACCATTTGGCCTGAGGAAGACCACTATTCCCTACAGAATTTGATGACAATAGAATGCAACCCTTTATTAGATGATCAAGATGAAGATGAGTTGATTTCTCATTAAATATAGAATGATTGTGGTAGGAGCCCACAACAACAAGACTATCTCTCATGCTTACAAAATCCTTTGTAGAGCATTATACCTGCCAACACCTTAGAAGAAATATCTTAGATATTTCATTCCTTACTACCACAACAGTGTGTACCAATCATTCCTAGCCTTGACCTCTCATCTATGCAAGAATCATCCAAAGAACTAGAAGTCATGCCAGGAAAAATGTTGAACATAAACAATGAATTAATTCAAGAACAATAAAATTCCCTAACTACTATGTTGTAGGAACACATAACAACCTTTGCATGGGACTACCATGATATGAAGGGTATATATCTTGACTTATGTATGCATAGGATCTATATCAATGATAGTTATAGGCCCATTAGACAACCTCAAAGACGAATGAACCATTCCTTGAGAGAAATAGTTAAAGTTTAACTTCAAAAAATCCTTAATGTAGGCTTCATTTACCCTATATCTAATAGTGAATGGGTCTCACCTTTAGTCATTGTTCCCAAGAAAGGTGGAAAATGGAGGGTACGTGTAGATTATAGGGAACTAAACACAACCAATAGGAAGGACCACTTTCCATTACCCTTCATAGATCAAGTGCTTGAATCTTTAGCAAGAAAGAAGTAATTTTCATTCTTAGATGGTTTTAGTGGTTACAATAAGATAAAAATTGCTCCAGAGGATCAGGACAAAACAACATTTACATGCCCTTGGGGTACCTATGCCTACTTTGTTCTACCTTTTTGTTTGTGTAATGCCCCATCTACTTTTCAGAGAGAAATGCTCAACATATTTTTTGATTATGCTCATGACTATATGGAGATATATATGGATGATTTCACCACATATGGGGAAACTTATGAGGAAGCCCTTAGCAATCTAGAAAAGGTTTTAAAGAGATGTAAGGAACAGAATTTGTTCCTTAGTAATGAAAAGTGCTTTATGATGATGACTCAAGGAGTTGTTTTAGGAAATTTCATATCTAGTGTAGGGATCCAAGTTGATCCACATAAGATAGAGATCATTCCTAAATTACCTATTCCACAAAGGTAGAAAGATGTTAGAAGCTTCCTAGACCATACAAGCTATTATAGGAGGTTTATTTAGGACTTTGGTAAGATTGTTGTACCATTATTTGTTTTGCTAACTAAAGACAAATTTTATTGGACATTAGAGTGCCAACATTCTTTAAAGAAATTAAGAAAGCCTTAGCACAAGCACTTGTTTTAAGGGGGGAAATTGGACCGTACCCTTCCATATACACACTGATTCTTCAAATTTTTCTATTGGAACAGTTTTGGGTCAAAAATAAGGTAACAAAGAATATGTTATTTACTACATTAGAAATAACATTTAGAGAGCAGAGCTAAATTATACTATTACAGAAACGGAGATGCGAGCAGTAGTATATGACATCAATAAATTTAGGCATTACATTATTGGTTATGTAGTTTTTGTTCATACAAACAATACAAATATTAGGTATTTAATGAACAAGTCTATAGTAGGGGGTAGATTAGTCATATGGATACTACTACAAGAGTTTGATATCACAATAGTGGAAAAACTTGGCAAAGCTAATGTAGGAGCAGATTTCCTATCAAGGTTGCCAACACATTCAATAGAAGGGATAGTGGATGACTCATTTCTAGATGAGAACTTGTTTTCTCTTAATATACATATAACCTGGTATGTTGACATTGTAAAATATTTGGTGACAGGGAAAATTCCACCACATTTTTCTCCAAGGGAAAAGAGACAGCTAGTACATAAATGTTTTCCATACTCTTGGATATCTGGATATTTTTTCTACATTGGCCCAAACAATATCATGAGAAGGTGCATAAGGGAAGATGAAATATTTGATATCATGAAGGCTTGCCACGATGAGCCATGTGGGGGTCATTTTGCAGCAAAAAGAACATCATTCAAAATCCTCACAATTGGATACTACTCGCCAACTCTACACAAGGATTATATCAAATATACAAGGAGTTGTGATAGGTGTCAAAGAATGGGTAAGGAAATAAGGAGTGATGAAATGCCATTATAGCCATAGTTAACACTAGCTCCCTTTGACAAATGGGGTCTAGAGTTTATTGGGCCAATATCACCTACTTCTAATAGCAAAGAATACATTCTTGTTTGCACTGATTATCTGACTAAATGGGTAGAAGTGAAGGAATTATAGTTTTCTAGTGATATAAATGTAGCTAAATTCTTGTATGAGGAAATTTTTACTAGGTATGGAGTACCCAGGGAGATAGGTATAGATCAAGGTCCACAATTTACTTTAGACCTCATTGCCAAATTGGTTGAAGAATATAAAATTAGGCACAAAAATTCAACAACTTATCACCCTCAATCCAATGGCCAGGTGGAGGTTACCAATAGAGAAATTAAGGGTATTCTAACTAAGACAGTGTAGTTACACAAAATAGATTGGGTTGCTAAATTACTAGAAGCACTATGGGCATACAAAACAACTTGGAAAACAACAACTAGTTTCACACCCTATGAGCTAGTATATGGAAAAACAATAGCTCTACCAATAGAATTTTAGCACAAGACATTAAGAACACTAGAGTTGGACATGGATCTCACAACAATTCAAAATGAGAGGTTTCACTATTTAAATGGGCTATATGAAATCAAGATGGAGGAAATCCATCACACTAAGATAGTACAACATCAGAGGATAGAGTGGCATGATCAATATATCAATACAAAGGAATTTAATGTAGGATATTGGGCCTTATTATATGATTCAAGATATAAGGATTTTAAGGGGAAACTCCAATTCAAGTGGTTGGGACCTTATGAGATCAACCAAGTCTTTCCTAATGGAACAATAAAGTTGTACACCATAGATGCAATAAGGTTCTCTCTCCTAGTCAATGGCCATAGGTTGAAACTTTATAAGAAACTAGTAAAGAAGGAAGATTTCATTCTTTATCTCATTTAGCAGTATGGAACTCTTAGTGATACTTCAGCAAAAGTAGATATACCAAGTTCTTCAAGTGACTCGATGATTGAGCTACACAGCTCAATCCCTAAGATCACTCAAGTTTAATTTATTATTCCACCTCACATGCACACACAAAACAATTACAATGAAATACATACTTTTTCTAGAGGTGTTTATCTTATATACAACTATCAACATTTAGTAAGGGTCCTATTACAATAGGGAACTATAGCACAAAATTTGTCACAATTCAGATGGGACTTGATGCCAAAGGTACTCACAACGTCATTAAAAAGGAAATTTCAAAATTGGCACCACATTAATTGCAATTCACAACTTTTTCACCTCAAATTTATCACATGCAGTATCTATATTATCATAATAAGCACCTGTAGCATGCCTATCTTATTTCATGCTACCAATTCAAATTTTAAGCATTTGAACTATCACATTACTAACTATTATCCATCTACTCCATTTCATGACCTTACACCCACCACCTCATCATTCATTCACCTACAATTACTTTTGATCACATCAAATCATATTGTGGATATGTCTTATGCAGCTCATACCCTTGACATTTAGTTAATCACCTCTGATAGGTACGCAAAGTACATTGCCATAATTGTTATGAAATTTTTGATGCTTTCATTATGTATTTTCATACTAAATTAAATATGCGATATATTTGCTTCATTTATTTTCATATTCTATCATGATACCTTCTCTGATCACAAGTTGAAGTGAGGTCACTTCAAAGCTTAGGTTGGGGGAGGGTAAAATTTCAGCCATTTTTTTCTTTTTTCTCCACCTAAAACCAAATGCAAACAAACAGACATGACATGCAAACCCTTTTTATCCTAATTGCATCGACCTTTTTTTGTTAATTCAATTGCCAATTTCCTAAAATTTGTGATCTTGAGCTATGTCAAGGCCAAAACCCATTTTTAAGCTCAATTAAGATGATACAAAGAAGAAGGGAAGTTGCAGTTATAGTATAGTTGTAGTGAGAATGCATGAGGAAATAGCAAAGAAAAGGGTTTGAGGGTGGTGAAGTGAAAATTGAGGTAAATTTCTAAGGTTAAGAACATTGAGAAGAGGTAAAGAGATTCACCAATTGGAGGTGATGTTATTAGGAGAGATCCATCGACACATAAGCAAATATCAGAAGATGCAATGGTATTGCCTATCTTCACAAGATAGGGGATTTGCAGCCACATTGGAGCAAGATGAAGCAATGGTAAAAGGGTTTTTATTAGATGCATTCGAAGTAGAAATAGCACAAGTATTTGGTTTTCCTAGAACTAGAGCAAAGTTTCTAGTTCTAGCAAATGTAGTGGCTGCAAGAGAGGAATTTTGTGAGTGAGGAGAAATTTTGGATTCGTTGTCCCAAGGTACAAAAAGACTTTCTCTTCCATAGATTTGGGCCAACTATGCTTCCTATGTTATTAGATACCTTACTTGTGATGGTAGAAAAAATCTTCTATTTACTATACATTTCAAATTACTTAGTCATCTTCACTATAATATACTAGTAAATGTGCCCAATTTCCTATACAATATGTTAAAAAGGATGGAATCTGAATACTAGAGGAAATAGAGTGATACAAATTTATCACATCATTGTTTAATAACCCTATTAACAAAAAGGAGCTTGAAAATTCAATATCCCCAAATCTCCTGGGAATATTATGTGAAATGTCAAGATATTAACAATTTGTTTGAGGCACTTGTAGCACTTGAGACCCTAGAAACACAAGTTGAGCTTGTAAGAGAAACCCCTCTTGGTTCACCTACTGCTTCACCTACCCGCAGCCAAGGCGAACCTGAGGAGCTTAATGTGCAAACATCAACACTTGAAACATCTAGGAAACCTACAGCAAAGAAGACTCCATCCACCTCTAAGACACCAAAACCTAAAAAAAAGAGAGGTAGCTCTTCTACACCTTCAAAGGTGCAAAAGAAAAAAGAAACATAGAAAGAGACATTTGCTACACCTATGCATTCAGGCTAGTTGAAAAAGAAAGGTTTTATGAGGGGAAGTGTAGAAAAATTGGAAGAGGATGTGGTTTTGGTTGAAGTAGACTCAAAAACAAAAGGAAAAACCTCTAGAAATGTGCATACACCTACAAAGAGGAAGAGGTATGTATCCACTACTTCTTATTCAAACTTAGAAGATGCATTTGTTGCCAAGAAAACACAAAAGAAAACCCCTGATAGTCCTACTCATGAAGACTCTGATTCTATAGGGGGTGGTAATGAACATTTTTTGGGGGCAGAAGAAATGTTTATAGAGGATAGAAATGTTAGGAAGGAGCTTCAATAAGCTCTAGACATAATTAAACAATTGGAGGAACTAGTGTAGGGTTATGAGAAAAGAGACAAAGAGAGAGAGAGAGAGAGACAAAAATACAAGAATTGAAAGAGAAGTTGCAGACATATGGGCATGGTGCAAAGTTGGATCTATTGGCACAATTGGCCATGACCAAAACAAGGGATGGATAACTTGCAGTAGAAAATAAGAAACCTCCTACCATAAAAACTTCAATTCACCACACAACTTTTTCTCTTGGCTATCAACTATGGAAATTTGTTGATGAATTATCATAGGAGAAAGAAAAATGGAGAAAAGAAAAAGAAACTTTGATTTCATAGCACACCAAAGTATTGGAGGGAAAGGATACTGAATTGAGTAAAATGGCAGTCAAAATGGAAGAAATAGTAGACAAGGTTGCCCAGATTATCAAGTGCAAACCTCCAACCAGAACATACACCTTGTTCCTCCAAGAAAAATTCTTGAGTTTTCAATTTAGTAGGTTAATTAGTAATAAACCAGTTTCCATGAGCAGTAAGTTTTAATTTCTCCATGCTTTTGTTGATGCTACTATTGATGAGAAAGACCAAATATGTGAATACTACCTGCACAACTATGTGGTTTCAAAGGATGCACAATGGAATCCCTTAATGTTTGTAGGGGATTTGCAAGTAATAGATTTAGCATCCTATTTTAGGAATGAACAATTTAGAAGAGAACTCATGGAGGAATATGCAGAAAGGGAAAATTCAGTTGCACTTCTAGTAAGGAAAGAGTCTAAAGATCCTGATGAGATAGTAGATGAGTGGTTATGATTCCTGAAACACAAGGGTGTAGGAAGAAAAATTATGAAGGTAAGGGTATAGGAATACGAAAGAATGAAGACACTGGCAATTGGGTTAGTTCAAATTGGTTATAAATATGTACACAAAAGGTGGGATAGTTTAACTCTAGAGCTACAAAGGAAGGAACCTCATTCAACACATAACTTCATATCTATGCTTGAAAGAGTGAAAAGGTACATGGATATTGTTTTTTTATCAAGCTACTAAATGGATACCACTCACATTCCAACCACCTATGCTCCTTTATCCAATCCCCCAATGGACAAGAGATAAGATGAAGGAATGTGAGGAGGCTGAGAAAACCAGAATGAAGAGACTTGCAATTTACAAAGGGTTCAACTTGAAGTTGATCAAGGGATTAGATATTGTCATGGACCTCAAGGAGATAACACTACATTACAATCTGAAACTCTAGTGCATTTTACTTGAGGTCAAGCAAAAGGATAGTTGGGGGGAATGATGATTCTATTTAATAGTCCATTTCTTGATTTTTTTATGCATGCTTTTAGACATTATCAGACAATCCTTTTAGACATACTCCTATGTTATGTTATCTCTTTATGCTTATTATACAACCTTGGACCTAAATTATAGTAATGGAAATATGGTTATGATATAGTAGCATTGCATGATCTATATGTGAATATGTGTGAAATGTGGTTGAAATTATGTGTTAATCATGGTAGTTAGCTTTGTGTGTATGTTTTGTGGAATAACCTCTTGTAGCCTAAGGAGGAGTTGTAGCCTGCAATAGCTAGAAGTTGTAGCCCACAACAAAAGGAGGGCTTGGACAATGAAACAGGGGAAGTGCCAGAACAAGCTGAGTGTAATAACTATTGTGTGGAGACATTTGATGGAGTTATTTTTGCATCATTATGATAGTTAATAAGGCACTGAAGAAGAAGAATTCTTTTATTGATGGGATTAGACATAAACCAATTATGTGTTCCACATGCATATCTATTTTGTAGAGTTTTAGTTATGTTAGAAATCTTGTTTCTTTTTAGTTGCAATTTGAATAATTCAATCTTGATTACATACTATGATATCTAGGGAGTTGTAGTTAATGATTTTATTTAAGATTTGTGTTTAGAATAAACTCCCCTGTGCTTGTATATAGTCGGTGGTTGAGTCTTTAGACAGTTAGTTGGTTGAATTCATAATAGTGGATTTTGTTATCAATTACTTCTTAGTTTTTAGTTGTCACCTACAGACATGTTGACCATTCAAAATTGATTTCCTTGAATACAATCTTTTGAATAAGATTTTATGTAATCTTTGGAATATATAATGAATGAATTTAAAGTTTATATGGATGCATATAATCTGAAGATTTAGATTTGGTATTAGTTAAGTGAAGATAGCCACTTAAGAAAGCCACTCAAGGTAATTGTTCTTCACTACATTTACAGTTGTTTAATTTATGTTTAGCAGTTATTTTTGTTAATCATTACTTTATAAATTGCATATATTAGAATATATTCGCATATTATGACTGTTAAGAATAGTTGTTCATATGCATGAATACATTCAATAGAATTGTAGTACTCCAAAGGATAGAGTAAGTTTAGTTATCAGTTTTTAGTTAGTTTTAGTAATTAACCATTAGCAACAGTTCAACTACAAATTAAGTTGTAGGCACCCATAGCCATTAGCTCAAAACTAGAATGAAGAGATTTGCAATTTACAGAGGGTTCAAATTGAAGTTGATCAAGGGATTAGATACTATCATGGACCTCAGGGAGATTACACTACATTACAATCTGAATCTCTAGTGCATTTTACTTGAGGTCAAGCAAAAGGATAGTTGGGGGGAATGATGAGTCTATTTAATAGTCCATTTCTTCTTTTTTTTATGCACACTTTCAGACATTATCAGACAATCCTTTCAGACATACTCCTATGCTATGTTATCTCTTTATGCTTATTATACAACCTTGGACCTGAATTATAGTAATGGAAATATGGTTATGATATAGTAGCATTGCATGATCTATATGTGAATATGTGTGAAATATGGTTGAAATTATGTGTTAATCATGGTAGTTAGCTTTGTGTGTATGTTTTGTGGAATAACCTCTTGTAGCCTAAGGAGGAACTATAGCCCGCAACATTTGGAAGTTGTAGCCCACAACAAAAGGAGGGCTTGGACAATGAAATAGGGGAAGTGCCAGAACAAGCTGAGTGTAATAACTATTATGTGGAGACACTTGATGGAGTTAGTTTTGCATCATTATGATAGTTAATAAGGCGTTGAAGAAGAAGAATGGGATTATAGATAAACTAATTATGTGTTCCACATGCATATCTATTTTGTAGAGTTTTAGTTCTGTTAGAAATATTGTTTCTTTTTAGTTGTAATTTGAATAATTAATCTTGATTACATACTCTGATATCTAGGGAGTTGTAGTTAATGATTTTATTTAATATTTTTGTTTAGAATAAACTCCCCTGTGCTTGCATATAGTTAGCGATTGAGTCTTTAGACAGTTAGTTGGTTGACTTCATACTAGTGGATTTTGTTATCAATTACTTCTTAGTTTTTAGTTGTCACCTATAGACATGTTGACCATTCAGAATTGATTTCCTTGAATACAATCTTTTGAATAGGATTTTATGTAATCTTTGGAATATATAATGAATGAAGTTGAAGTTCATATGGATGCATATAATATGAAGATTTAGATTTGGTATTAGTTAAGTGAAGATAGCCACTTGAGAAAGCCACTTAAGGTAATTGTTCTTCACTACATTTACAATTGTTTTATTTTTGTTTAGCAATTATTTTTGTTAATCATTACTTTATAAATTGCATATATTAGAATATATTCTCATATTATGACTGTTAAGAATAGTTGTTAATATGCATGAATGCATTCAATAGAATTGTAGTACTCCAAAGGATAGAGTAAGTTTAGTTATCATTTTTTAGTTAGTTTTAGTAATTAACCATCAGCGGCAATTCAACTACAAATTAAGTTATAGGCACCCATAGCCATTAGCACCAGTTTACTTTTTTCATTGTTATGCATTTATGTGATTCTCCAACAAGTAGAATACCTTTAATAGGATAACCTAGGTAACCTCAAGTCTTGAAGGCATATATAGTGCTAACACCATCACAAGTTTACAAGCCCTGGTTGACAATCTAATGTAGTCTTTACAATGTTGAGTGGGTTGTTCATCTAGTCATTCCTCTGAATTGTGTGGTTTCTACCAAGTTTACAAGACACTAGTTCAAACTCTACATGAGGATCAAAAAATTTGACCCCTGCAATATTCAATGAAGGGATATTTAAAATTTTACATTTTAATGATTAGGATTTCTTGAAAATTGATTCTTGGACACCAACCGTCATTTGGCTAAATAAAAGGTTGGTCAAAAACTAACTAATTTCTAATAGATTATGACAACACATTCATTAATTTCTATTTTTAAGGATGGTTATGATTACATCCCCATTTTTTATCGATATGATGGGAGAATGAATCATTGCTTATTGTAAGTAGGCCATGTGGCCTACTCCTATGTGAAATATCCACCACCTTCAATTTCTAGTGAGTATTGGCAAGCCACCTAGGGTTTCTTCCATGTGATTTATTTAAATGTAGAGGATTTCATTGATGTTTTTATCTCATTCACTAAATTCCAATCACATCACCTTGTCAAGCTCATTGATTTTGAGGCAATTTGGATGAACTTTCAACATTAATTGCTCTTAAGTGAACACTTCTATCTTTCTCTCTCCCTTCTATAAATTGACTTCATCACTATTTACTTGTACAATGTTAATTTATGCTTCAAGCATGTCGAGCACATTGAGTGATGTAGCTCAAGAGATTAGAGGTTATTTTTTGGTCATTGATGGGGTCGAGTGTAGTGTTGTTCATCAATTGGTCATAGATCAACTTAGATAAACCTTCCTAATTTGTAGTGATGTGGAAGAGGATGTGATTTGTAAGATTATCGAACACCACTTTATGTCCTAGGTACACATCCACAATTCTAGTTTTCTTGAGCATTTCTTGTACAACATCATGTACACCTTCAAGAGTTTCTAATGGGAGTTGCAAGATGTCAAGCATTTGGTTCCATGACATCTGTTTATTCAACACCCAGAATACTGAGAGGGGGGAATGAACTAGTATTCTACCAAACCATTTAATTGCTAACCATTCATTAATCAAAACATATTTAGCTACAACTGTATACAAGAACATGAAAGGAAGCATAACACTACATAATAAATGAACACCAAGATTTTTACATGGAAGACCCAAAATAGAAAAAACCACGATGAGGATTAGCTCACAATACATTATAACCAGTTATAAGATATTATAGGGCACATTACCATGACTCACTATCCTTGAAAGGCTCATAGCTTGAAGTAAATAAAAAAAGAGTGTGGCTCACTGCCAAAATTATGAACTGATGAAATACACCTTCTATGTGCTAAGTTCAGTTCCAATTAGGCTTTGGAATACAAAATCTTGTATTGGTTTGTAGGTACACGACAAATACATCAAATGTATACAACTTCGCACAATAGTCGCACATCATTGCTTATTACTTTTTTGCATGTCACACATTGCACACATCTACCTATCTCTACTATCTATCTTCTTCAATACAAAAGGATGTTTCATATATATACACTATTACAACTTCATACATCAATTAGGTCAGCCTAATTGGATGTACTCATACTTCATAAAAAATGTAGCTTGTCGGCTTAACCTGGAACACTTTTTCATCAAAAAAAAATGTGTAGAGCATTAATTAGGTTGGTTTTGACCTAATAAGGAACTCTTTAACTCACCAACAAAGCGAACACCACATATCTATGTCGGCCAGAAGAAAATTTATGTCAATTGCATAAATACTGAGCATAACATTGTAAGTTGAACACTGTCATTCATAACTTTCATTCCTTTCAACAAAAATTGCTAAAAACTTGTGTAGAGATGCAACTAATAGTCCTTATCATCATATTAAAATATCATGAAGCAATCTTCTACTGAGAGGATTTTCAGACCAAATTATCGGATCAAAATAACAAAGACAGTTTTTCCGGATTGACAAAACTGTTACCAACCAATGTTGGCATCAATGAAAACACACTAGAGGTGTCTTCTTCATTCTTCCAACAATCTCCCCCTTTTTCATTGATGGAAACATGTGCCAAAAATTTGGATCTCCAAAAATTGACTTTACTCCCCCTTTCTACTATACAAACTAAGCAAAAACTTCTCCATGACAAAGACAAAAATTATACACTTTTCACACATATTGTCCCCCTTTGACATCAAGGACAAAGGGTTTCCTAATGATAATCTAAAAAAACCAAAAATAATGTAGAAAACACTTAACTAGAGTTGTGAGTACTATCTAGTTCTTTGAGTATAGCTTCCCAAGCTAGTTTCCCTTCATTCCATATCCCTTTCACTCTAACTAGTGTTTTCTACAGTGATTCTAGTTCAACCAAACATTCTTCTCCTTCTTCCGGAGTGGATGGGTTAAGTTCTACATTTTCAAGCTTTTCTGTGTCCACAAGAGCATTGATATAGGAATATGTCCAGACATAACCAAATCTCCAAGCTAACCAAACCGCCTTATTGTATCCTCTTTCTATAGGTCTACAATAGAATTCCAAGATGTATAGCTTCTGTCATTTGAAATTTTGTAGGCTTCAGAGGCATGCTTTAGTTGAGACTCTATTGAGTCCATTAAATCTTTGATGCCTCTAGTGGTGTCAGGCCACTGCATGAAGTATACAAACAATATTTTTGCTTCCTTTTCGCAATCATTTGCTTCTTTCAAACTTTGAAGTACTTTTCTATGTGCAGTTGCACATCTATCATGTAGCTCAAATAGCCTTTTCTCCAAAATTCTTGATTCTACTTCTTTCTCAATTTGCAGATTAAGATTGGAGGAATATTTTTAATTGAATCAACTAGAAGCTTCAAGTTCTCAATAGGGGCTAAGGAGGTATCAATAGTAGCACTGGGTATTGACTCCTATAAAGCCTTAATAGCATCATTTATTAACTTTATTCCTTTCTAAAAAGTCTCAATCATTTCTTCTATACCAGAGTTGAGAAAAGTACCACAGATTTTTACTCTTTCAACTGGTGAGATCTTTCTTAGATCCACATACCATAGATGTGAAGGAAGTTGAATTAGCTGGGGTGGTAGCACAGGCTAAATCTGTGATTTCCTTGTCAGTAAGCCTTTAATAATGTTTTCAGATGATTCTTCAAAATTCTTTGATGGATCAACATATTTTGGCATCTCTTCTTCACTTCTTCCAACCTCTATATCTTCTTTTCTCTCTTCCTTCTTTTCCTCTTCTTCTTTTTTGGAGGATTTTCTTGAAGTTATATCTTTATTTTCTTCTTCCTTCTTATCCTCATCATCTCTAGCACCATCTTTCTTTTCACCTTTGTTTCCTACATTTGCATTTGAGTCTTCTTCTTCTCTATTTTTGGTATCATCATTATGTTCTCTTGGATTACTACTGATGTCACCTTTTTGCTAGGATCTTTGAAATATTTACCGGTTATTTCCTATGTATCATTTAAAGGAAAAAATGTCTCTGAAACATGTGTTTCACCAACATTTTCTATAACAAGATGGTCCTTTGTTTCCATAATATTGACAGGCTCTTGTGCTTGAGATGAACTAGTTTTCATCCCATAATTCTTTGCCATTTTTCTAACTGTTTCAAGTGTTTCTTGCGTCAATTTCTCTGTACTTTCCTTCTCTTTAGTCATTAAGGTAGTGACTCTTTTTTTTACCCTAAACAACTAGGAACATTCTTTGATCAAGGAAGCAACATCTTCCTCAGAAAAGGAGGAACCACATGTGTTTAAGGCACCGGATTTAAATTTTTCTTCAATGGTTATATCTTCATGCCTTCTATGAACTAATGTTTCCCACACATTATCAATCACCTTGTCCCTTATAGGTTCCATAGACTCATTAAAAATAACCATATATTGAATAAAAACATCTATAATTTTTTCCTTATTCTTTTCATCAACTTCATCAAATAATCTAGTTGTAGCTAGCAAATCCTCAGAATTTACCATGTTATTAACTAGGGTTTCCATTTCCAAAGAAGCGTTATCTCTTACTGGAGAAGAGTTGGGAATATCCTCCATAGGTCCTAATGTACCTTCATCCTTCTTCTTCTCATGCACATGGATTTTGAATGCTTCTATTTCATCTTATGTCTCTTCATCATTAGATAAGATCTCAACCTTATCTCTAGTTTCAGTTTCTTCATTGCTTGTGGAGGTGATGCTCCTTTTTCTCTTCAACTAACTCTCTTCTTCTACTCCAAGTTCCATTTCTTCTTGCACTACATCACTTATGTTTCTTTTCCTGCTTTCCTTTTGATTCACTCTCTTTCCAGGGGTGGCAGGTGGTACAATAGGAGGTACATCCCTTTTATTAGAGGCCCTAGTGTTGGGTCTGAAGGAGGCAGTTATGTTAACTGCTACAGGGGAACTATGCACTACCTACTTTCCTTTCACTATAGTAGTTGCACCAAGATTTGTTGGAAATGTAGAGGAAGTGATGGAAGATGCTCTTCCTAATGTCCTAGGCCTGGAGGGATATCAATAGATCTATCCCTTCTTTCATCTACAAGTCCCCTCAGCTGATCAACATCATCCTTAGATAGTGAACATAGATTAAAATATGCCTCAAAATTTTTATTCACCCTTTTAGTCCTTTGTAGTAGTGAAGTATCCAAATGCACTTCAGCAAACTTCTCTTCATAAGTACCATGCCAGGCTGAGTAGGATCTTTAGGACTATTCAACAATATTTCAATCAATCCTTCAGCTACTTGTTCCTCAATTTCATATACAAAGAGGAGCTATCCACAGAGTTCTCGATTCTACTGCTTCAATGATACATTCATCAGTAAATACTAGAAAGGTTGTATTTTGCATATTTCTTTACTAGGCTTCTTGTAACTCTATCTCTCTCATACATATTATTTTGGAAAACTACAAAGAATGTAGTAAGAGCATTAATTTGTACCTTGTAGTCTCCAAGACTATGCATATGTTCAAAAATTTGATGTGCTACTAGTATGTTGTGATCTCATATGATATTCTTCCTTCCAAGTATCTCCCTCAAGAAGTAAAATAACAAACAAACCACTAATGAGAAAAAATTGAAAGGATATTTCTTTGTTTTAGTCTAGTTTAGGTTATCCATAAGTTGTTGTCGGAGCAACTCACACAAATCATAATCCCTTCCATTAACCACCATTTCATGTGTAGTATGAATTTTTGTAGCAGACACTGAATTCTCTTGGTTTGTAAAATATATTTTTTGACCAACAATAATAGTAGCTACTTCACAACCAGGTTTGTGATAGGCTTTGTGGTTAGTTCCCTTCCATCATATGTGGCACCAATCAACTTCATTACCACATCGTTCTTTACAACTTTCAGCACTAGTATAGGTCTAGTGTCATAGAGACTAGTTACATCCCTAATTACTTCCTTAGTAATCACTCCACCAATGCTTGTCCATACAAATTTTTTTGTTACTCTGCTAAGTTCCATCCTCACAAATTTTGCAAACATCTCACCACAAAAATCTAGAAATCTATTTCATACATCTAGTTTCTTCTATACTAGGTTTTCATTTTTTGGCTTCATGGAGTAACCATCTCTTGAAAATTCATTTTCACATTGATTCATGAGTTCTTGATGGTCAAACTCTTCCAATTTTGTGTGAATGTAGATCCTGGTATCTTCAATAGGAAAAACACTACTTGGGATTTGTGAAAATACACCCATGGGGTACATTTCATAAGATTTCCATGAAAATCTTTTGAACGTAGGTCGAGGTCTCTCAGATGTTTGAACAACAGTTGGTGTGGCCATATTTCCTTAATTCTTCTAAATATTCTTATGATAAGTACTTCTAATTCAAACCAACAAAGTATTGATAATTGTAAATACCTCTTTCAAGCTTTGATGGAACTAGGGTTTGATGCCAAGTACACTGAATTGACTTCACCTTTCTTCAACTTGCTCTACTTTCTTCAAAGTAGTAAAAATTATTTAATTCAACTCTTTCACTTTATGTTTTACTAATTTACCCTAATTCACATTAAGTGCATTTTTCCTTGAAAAAGTCAATACACTTTGTGAAATACACTATAAACCCTAAAAAGCTCCACAAACCTCCAAATTTGTACCTTTTATGCCATAATCTTCTTCAACAACTTTAGTATTCCATTCTACATCACATATCTTTGTGTCATTGCTTGACAACTCTCATGTCAAGGGTTCATTAGATATCTCTGTAACTGCTCCCCTTGAAGCCACTACTGGGTTCAATTTTTAGAAGTATCTGCACTAGCTGTAGGTATAGATGTATTTGATTCATCCTTATTCTCAAGTTCTTCCTTTTTCTTCCAAATCTTCTCCATTTCCTTTCTCACTTCTGTAGGATCCACTTTGTTCACATATTTTTTCTTTTGTTCTGGATCAGGTTTCTTCCCATTTTTGTTTCTACAAAATTTAGAGATATGCCATGGTTT
>VDFB02000016.1:15232278-15300944 GCA_007258455.2 Sequoia sempervirens | reverse complement strand
AAAAAATTCGGATTAAATTCGCCTTATATAATTTTGATTGTTTTAAAATATAAGTAATATACTTAAAATAATTAAAAAATAATATTAATATACTAATATGTTTAAATATATTAATAAAACTAAATAAATAATAAATATATTTAAAAATATAATTTAAAATTTAAATATTATTAATATATAAATAATAATAAACACAAAGTAAAATAAATAATAAATATGTTTAAATATATAATTTAAATTTTAAATATTATTGATAAATATTATTAATATATAAATAATAAATTAATTAAATTATATATTAAATAATAAATTAATATAGTAAAAGTTTACTTATTTATTTTAAAATATTAAATTTTAACATTGCGAATAAAAATAAAAATAAATCACAAATGAACATTAAATTAAATTTTAGGTTTTTCACAAAAGGCTTTTAATTTTGTAATTAAATTTTAGGCTTTTCACGAAAGCCCTTTCCATTCTACTCGACGAAGCCATGGGCATGCTTGATGCGAAGTCTAAGAAAACTGTAGAGGATGCCTTGGACCAGATGGTGAAGTCCAGGACGCGCACAGGCTTTCCATTATCACCATCATCGACGACGGAAAAGTGGTCAAACAGGGCTCTCACAAGCACAGTCACAATCGGGGTTTCATTATTGACGGAGGCCATCTGCCATCACAGCAGCTCCATTTTTCTAAATATGTTTCATTTAAAAAACCTATGCCATTTAGGCAAGCGAATATAGGCGAATCTGAACAAATTTTTAACACTGTTTTGAAGTTCGCCGAATTTCGAACCTCATGGTTGAAATTCGGCGAATGCGGTGACTTAGGTCTTGATCATGGATTTCAATCAACATCACTCCTCAAGTGCACATGCATGGTTGAGCTTTCGCTCTACTGTGAGTTTTCAAATTTGTTGCAAATCATTTTAGATCTGCCGACTTTTGTGTCAAATCCAAGTGTCATTTTGGATTTGTGCATTGCTTCCATTTTTGGACCTGTTCTGCACAAAATCCCTTGTTCATTTTTCATCTATGTGAAAACCCAAGTCATTCATGTGGCAAACCTAAACTTTTGCTCTGTGTAAAGAAGCATTCTCCTTGCTATATTTGGAGTTACATAGTTGAGTGTTGAGGTATTAGTTTGGGCAACAATGTGGTGTGGCACAGCCATTAGCACAGTTAAGAAATGTTGATTCCATGCTACGGAGCACTGTGAATATTGCAGGTGGTGTGGATAGGTGCTTTGGAATGTCTAGAATAATCTGTTTGTCTTTTGGCTTTCTTTGTCTTCTCTTCATAAATAAGATTTGAAATTGCTTTCAACTCTAGAGGTGGCATTCAAACCAGTCTTCTTTTTCTATTCAAATTTTCCTAAACTTGCTCGATATTACTTGTACTTGACATTGGGAATTCTACCTTCAGCGCTGTAATCTCTTCCACGAGCTACACTGTTAGAGGAGGTGAAATGTACAGGAGATTTGGGAATCTTAGGAACTACTTTAGGCTCAATTGCAGTTGGGGCAAGAAGAGCAACTACTACCACTGTAGAAAGAAATTATGTTAATGCCCACAAATGACCAACGTAGGTGAACAGCATTATACATTAGAGAGATAAAAGTCCCACCAAGGAGAAGAACAAAGATAAAAGATACAAAACAACACAAGACGACCAAACAAGCAGTCAAGAAATAGATACAAATGGCTAAGCAAGAGGAATAAGAACCTCAAAGAGAAAAGAGCAGCCACAAAGGAAAACTATAGAACATCAAGTAACACTATCTAGACTAGAAATGGTGAAGTCACTAGTGATGTCATCAATCACTATGAAGAAGCCTATACAAGATCTAATGCTCATTGAGAAGCGTCAAGGGATGGGAGGGGTTCTCCCACTAGGATCACATGGAACATCCAAGGGCGAAGCAATCCCTGTAGTAGTGAAAAAGCTCATAATATGCTTGTCCCTATGACTAGAGAGGTGGCCAAAGAGGAGTAGATCTATGTCAAAGAGAGAAAGTTGGGCCACACCATTAAGAAGAAACAAGACCATGGTGTTGAGGGGGAACATGTTGAGGTAGATGTTGTGAGTGTCGTCGTCTCACAAGTCTATTTGCATCTACAAGATAAGTAGCAACATCTAAAGGTCACTTAGGGCTACCGGCACCTAGATGTGTTGAAAGGACATGATCAACCTAGGAGCTCTAAATCCTAATAAACCACATATAAGGATCTATACCAAAGGGTGATGGCCTTTGAAGATAAAGAGTTAAACACCATTGGTTTGAATATTTAAAGAAAGTAGAGAGATAGTTGCCTAGTTCTCGATAGAGGCAATAATATCTCCATCAAATCTCATAATAAATGGGGCATCTGAAGATGAAATGTTCTTTGGTCTCAACCTCTTGGAGGGAGCAAAGACAACAGATCCGATCAAGGAAAAGAATATGGCGATCTATCTGAACCCATAGTTGATGGGAACACACCCTCATTTGCCAAGTGGAAACCTCAAGCCATGTGACCAATGACGTTGGAGCTAGTGAGAGTGGCAAAGTATACCATCTTCGACCTATAGGAAATGCTCAAAGTAAAAAGCAAGCTTCTAGCCAAGATTGGCAGTTACTTATGTGAACAAGTTGTCGAGATTTTACCTTCTTAGGCACTAATTTCAGCTTCCTGGATATGGAACTCCCTTTGGCTACACTTGAAACTCTTCCCTTTTAGATCTTCACTAACACCCATTGAATCTCTAGGAGCTACCTCATGACTTCTTTTAGGTAATATTGACCTTTTTCTTTGTAGCACAACCTCTAAATGTTTTGCCAACTTCTTCTCCAAAAATGCTCAAGACCCATCTATCACTACTTTGTTCATCCAATCTTCGATTATGCCATCTTGGATTGACAATTCAATTGGAGCTAATGTCTAAACATCTCCTCTTGCTTGGACAAATTTGAGAGACAAAACATCCTCACCTAAATCCTCCAACTCACTTGATGCTTTCTCAAATGTTAATTCCCTTAGTTGATCCAAGGTCATTATGTTGTTTCTTCTTTTTCATGCTTCATACTCATCAAGGCAGTTTGTCCAAAAGTCTTCACTATCAAGTAAATCTGCAAGTTTGGAGCCCAATCTCTTGACCATGATGTATTTGGAGTAATAACACCTATTTTTGTGATAGAATTTCAAGTTATAATTGGACAATTCAGCACCTATGTTATTTGCACCCATAGCATTCACACACCCATATGGCCTAACCTATATTGGAAAATTAGTTCCTGACTTGTACAAGCTTGTCTCAACAATACCTATGTGTAAATGATAATTGCCTACAACACTCCATAAAAACAATTTGATAACTTGCGTACCACAAGAGCCTATAAGGATATCCATCAAATCCTTATACTTTAATATAAGAGAAGGTAGGAAATTGGAAGAACCAATCAGCCCACTACATGATCACCATTCTAGCTTGACATGTAATTCATTCATAGCATTCGTTGTCCAAATATCTAGTTCTAAACATTGTAAAGACATCATTAACTCTCTTGAAATGCTTCATCCCCTCTCAATACTCCAATTGTGGATACTTAAAGAAAAAGCACCCTCTTGTCTAGATCTTCTCCAACCCTAAAAAGGCATTTTCCTACACTAATGAATAGACTAGGAAGGACACCATATGGAAAGACTTGGTATTGGAGGACTTTGACAATTGCAAATGAATAGAATTGCTGATCAAATAGGCCAAATTAACATATGTTATCCCATCACAAATGAGGATAATATAAAACATCCATTTTTAAAGTTCTTGCCTCTCCTTTGTTGGACTAATCGCCAACGTCTCCCCTTGGATTTGGGACATGGACTAACTGCCTCCTGTGGATCCGTTTATCTCTAACGTTTGTATCAGGCGTTAACAAGTCGATCTTTTGTCACAACGGCAAACGTGTTCCAACAAATGGTATCAGAGCCGGGTCACGGATTCAAATCCCCTTGGGTGACATTGAGGGGGGGATTGTTGGACTAATTGCCAGCAACTCCCTTTGGATTTGGGACATGGACTAACCACCTTCCGTGGATCCGTTTATCTAGCATTTGTATCAGGCGTTAACAGGTCGATCCTTAGCGCAACGAAAAAAGTGTTCCAACATCCTTGGCCTTTGACTCAGTTAAGCAAGGTGATCATAAGGCCAAGCTCTTCTATGAATTCACTCTAGTACAATGTTGGAAAACAAGAGGCTCTCTTGATTTCATTTAACCACTTTTGTAAAATATCCTTTTAGCATTCTTGTACATTACTATTCCATTGCATTTCACAATCCTCTAAATTAATCATCTGTGTTTCTTCATAAAGCTGCAATCTAAAGGTAGACTCAAGGGTGTCAACATCCAACTTACAAATGACATGGTTGTTAGAAGACATGATCCACTTCGTGTGAGGATCATAGTGACAAGCACATATTATGAATTATGACCAACTGAAGAGGTTGAATTGTCAAAAGAAAAGAAGCAGCCTGAATGAGTCCACTTTCTACTAGTTTAACCACCAAATTGCTTCCAACTCTCACTCTTTCATCCATCTTCAAATTATTGACATGACCCAACATAGTATCTTTGCTAAGGTCAGAACTATTGGATAAGCGCTTTATTAGTTCTACAATGTTTTCATGTAGCTCCATTGTTGATGGTGACTTCTTGTTCTTCGTGATTTTGGCAAATACAAAATTGGAAAGGAGCTTGCTGTTTGCTGTGTAATCAAAGCTTTTGAAAATAAGTTTCTTGATGAGGTAGCAAAGAATGCAGAGAATTATGTCACCCTTTTTGAAATAGAGGCTGAAAAATTCTTTATATATATACTCCTTTGTCTGATTCAATCAATTTGGTACTGAAATTTAGTCCTTTCTGGTATATATAAGCAGTACTTTATGACAGACTTTGACCTGATATCTTTCCTTTGTGACAGCAACCTTGTGTAACTCTAATTTAGACACTTTAAATTTGAATGTCTCCCAATTTACTACCTTGAATTTGTTGGCCCACAATTGCCGTTGCACCAAAAGATCGACCTATTAATGCCCGATACAACTGCCAGAGTTAAAGGATCCATGGGAGGCGGTTAGTCCATGTCACGAATCCCGAGGGGAGCGCTGACCATCTGCCAACAAACTCCCCCTCAACGTTACCCGAGGGGATTCAAACCCGGCACCTTTGGCTCTGATACCAATTGTTGGCCTACAGTTGTCATTGCACCAAAAGATCAACCTATTAATGCCTGATACAACTGCCAGAGTTAACGGATCCACGGGAGGCGGTTAGTCCATGTCACGAATCCCAAGGGGAGCGTTGACCATCTGCCAACAGAATTCTCCTTCCAACAATTGCAAGACTAAGAAAATGGGACTGCACTTTGTTCTTGACAACTAAAGCAAAGTATGCTTTGTGATTTGAACAACTAAAAACTCCAATATACAAGTGTTGAATTGCTTTTACTCTTGCTTTCTTTCCATACTTAGCTGACTAAGATGAGGGCCCCATAGGAGTTTAAGTGTTTTTTTCTTTATAGCTGAAAATAGGCATTTTGATTTTGTCTTTAGCCAACTAAGATCCTTGCTATGTTTTTTGGTCACTTTCACCAATTTGGTCACGCTTTTAGGTAGGCATTGCCACCTTGTAAATGTAACTTAAGTTTTTTACTTAATGTTTCCTAGTCGTGCTTTCTTGCCATCATAACCAGTCTTGTGGTGGTGTTTAAGTGGAATTGCCACATGAAAGGTGAGATTTAGAACTTATCACTTGACTCTTTATGCTGGTCGTAGTTTTGTGCATAGTTTGCATACTTGGACTCAGAGAGTACTTGGCATGCCAAAAATTCCTACTCAACAAAAGCTCAACAAATTAAAAAACACTTCAATTTTTGAAAAAACCATATTTTTTGAAAAAACATAAATTTTATGCAAAATACCGCTACAAAATGTATCAAATGGGTTTGGTGGGGGTCTAGGGGTAGTGCCCCTCACAAGGGTCTAGGGGCATTGCCCCCAGTGGGGTCAAGAGGAAACATCACTTGCGAGGTCCGAGGCACAATACATGGTAGGGACAAGGGGTGAAGTCCTACCACCAAGCCCAAATGAACACCCTCAAAACCACAAGACCTTCATGGTGCACACCATTTTCATATTTTTTTACAAGGCAAGAAACAATGCTTATGAAGCTAAAAAATAATGTTTTTGGAGTGTTGAGCATGGCCAAACAGGGCTTGTAAAGGCTAAAAATTGCATCTTTAAAACATTTATTCCATGTTTCATGTACATTTTTGGCACAACAAGTAAAGCCATTAGACTCGCCAAGTTTTTGGTGAGTTTTTTTAAAAACTCAGGACAGATCCTCAACGAGTTAATGTGAAAAAAACTCGCAGGTAGAAAAAACTCGCAAGTATTCAGCAACTCACGGAGTACTCACCGAGTTGGAAAACAATGGACTTTTGTGGATGGATTGCCAACTGAATCACCACTTTTAAGTGGTAATGTGTAAAGAACTGGACCAAATTTTTTCCGATTTTTGAATGCAATTACAACAACATACAGAAGGTGTAAAGGTTCCCTGGAAAATCTGCCCTTAAATCACTGAATTTTACTCTTAAGAATTTTGCCAAAAAGTTGTCTAACAACCTTGTAACTGAAGGTAATAGTTTTCTGTTTTGTGTTGCCTTGTTTATGGATGTAAAGATGATGCCAGTACTGCTCCTCTCACAATGCCAAGTAACTTAAATGATAATTAAGATGATATGCAAGTGTTTTAGACCTCCTTAAGCAAGATATGATTGAACTAACTATGCAACCACAGAACTCAAATAACTCTGTCAAACAATTAGCATGAGACTAACTAAGCCTCAATATGGTGCAAGAGACTTTTTAATGATTTTTACCAGCAATGTAAGACTGAGAAATGCATGTAATGAACATTCCCAGCTATAAGGCAATTTGCCAGATAATTGTTATGCAAGTTTCATCTTTAACCTTCCTATGCAATATTGAAGTACTGATATGTAATGGACTGATTTGCATCTACAGATTGCTTAGCGTGCTACAGCTAGACATTAACTCCATCCCTTAGCAGATTAAATGGTAACAGTAATAATTATGCATGTATATTTATGTGTACATTTCAACCAGACCTGGAGAATGTCATGACCGTCTCCTGTTTGCATTTGCAGCTTCCAAAGTCTGATTATATCGCTCAGGTAGTATCATGCACCAGCTTCAACCTTTCACATGTCCTCCTTCCAACCTCTGCAATCTCTGGAAAAGAGAAAATGTCCACCAGCTGGGAATATGAGGTGGCGACCCAACAGGCTTCTGCTTGCACAAACAAGTAATAGAGACCCCTTTGAATCAATAGATTCTCTTGCAAAAGAATGCGACCAGCAGTGAGAAAGCTTCACACGTCCTTCTGAGACCCCAGATGATGGCTGCAACCAGAAATAAGGCACCAATCTGCAGTCACTTCTTCTCAGAAAACACGTCCTTCACAATTTGTTGCAGCTACAGCAAAATGACGGGATTCAATCTGATGTATCCTGCTAGAAAGAAACACGCCTAGGTTTTTTTTTAAGATAGAACACCTTCAATAAATAATATAAGACTGCTTTCAAAGTCGACCTTGCTCAACTAACACGTTTTGTTTACCAAAACGCCCAGATATCTCAAAACTACGATTGGAAATGTGGCTGAATGTGTGTATCAAGAGCGCCTAGGGTTTCTTCATGAAGAAACGCCTCTAATGAGTAAAAACGAGCTCCCAAAACTCGTCTCCAAGATTAAACAAAACCTCTGAAATCAAAACCCGCGAAAGGTATGTTTATAACTTGTTATTCATGCCAAGACCTTCGATTTCATAGCTAGGAGTGATCTCTCACACTCGAAACCATGGCTGGAGAGTTCGACCAGTTTCATTCCCGTGAAAATTATGCATCCTCAAAAAGTGCGAATCATTTCTTCTTTCCTTCTTTTGTATTTTTTTTTCCCTCATGCCCTAAAGTGGCGAATTTCCTTTCTCTTTAATTTTGCACTCAAAATATTAAAGTGACATTTTATATGGCAATGTTTTTAATATTTCATAAGTCACTTTTTAACTTGATTATTAATTATTTAATATGCCCCTTTTAATTAAATAATTTAAGACTCAGGCAAAATTAAATAATTAATTCACTTCGTCGAAATCTTGGGGACATTACAGTCCTCCCTTCCCGAATATTGCTTGTCCTCAAGCAATCCACAACAACAAACCATATGTGCCTGTCCACCAACCGCCTGGATCCCAAATGATGCTGGAAAGAATTCTAACCAGCAACCCCCGTATACAGTTGTAACTCTTGACATGGTCAAGCCCGGCCATTTTGTGAAACCAACTGCCCAACAAGTAAACTCGCGGATCCCAAATCTGCAATTCACCTATGTATAGATTGTGCACAGGGATCTCTACCATCTGCTGAATAGTGAACTCTGTCATTCCCAAACTGCGGTGATGAACCTCACGCAAACATACAATCCATAAACAAACTGGAGTTCCCTTAATCTCAACACCAACCGACTTCAGCCGCACCACTCTGATAACCCCACGAGTCCCATCAAGTAGAGTCTCAAACTCCTGTTGCTGGAAACATCCCTTATTCAACCCATATCTCTGTGTCATCATCAAATCCTTCTTCTGATAAAACTGACCAGTGTCGATCCCCAAGGTACTGAAGTGGAGCCTGGCGCTCAAATCTCCCATGTGTACATGGATCAACTCGCTAGGCCACCAAATACCACTGTTGTAACTCATGGCTGCAACAAGAATGAAATCATAGGTGGCAACATACCCATACATACGGAGGAAATCCATCAAGTAAACGTGCCTCCACACACTCCCAAGAAACTGAATAGCTAGTGTAGAACACGAAAGGTCAGAAAATGCAACGTGAATCCAACTAGGGTAGTCACTAAGCCATGATGAATCTGTGAATAGGAAATCACCAGTCAACAAATAATTCGTTTTCATTCTATGAGAGATAGGTGTCAAACTCAAAGGTGTAGTGTAGATGTCATCAACAATCCATTCCACACTAAGTGGTCTCCTGTAGATGTGGAAGATGCCCAACGTTGCTGCATAGAAGCACATACCAACCCTCACCAAGCTGCTAATAAATATCAGAACAACATGCAATCTGTGAATCATGCCTCTGATAGAACAAAGGGTATCACTACTGTCAAAGGATGATACAAACTCTTCATCCATCTGTCCTCCAACACCAAAATGGCAATCCCAACTTATTCTATCTATCCCAACTGCTGTGATCCTCAAGAACCAAACAGAAATCTCCGCAATATGTAGTATGAAACAAACATCCATCACCAAGGTGGGAATTCTAACCCAATGAACTAGGGCTGAAAACTCCTTGCTGCGGTAAGTAGAACAGCCCTCTATCCTCGTGATGTGACTCAAAACCCGATGGTACAAACATGAAGTACTATTGTCTTCTATATGCTCCATGATGTTTGGAAAGCGAACGGTGATGTCAACTCTGAAGATTTGTTCGCCAAACCAATTTTGAATCAACCTTTCACCCCCAGTAACTATCCCTGGGCTCCAAGACCTATGATCACCATCAATCATACTCACAACAACTGAATTTTCTGAACTAGTCAGTTTCTTATCATCATCATCTAAAGAAGGGTGCATATCGTGACTATGTTGAAGATAGGGCTTGGCTTGTTGAGCCAACAACTTGGTTTGCTTTGCCCTCTCTAGCCAACCATCATTCAAAGTTTGGGACTGCTCTAAATCAGCTGCTCCAAGATGTTTAAATTCAGTCCTGAGGTGAGATGCGTAGTATAAATTACCATGACCTATACGTGCTTCTTGAGTGCCAACCAAAGTAGAAACAATATCACTCCTCTCCCAACGGTTAGAAGCTGCGATATAATTAGGAAGTGAAAATATATCCCTGCTGTTCAACATCAGAAGTTTAGGACTGAATTCTTCATCCTTATCCATGCCTTTGAAGTCATTAATGTGAGAGCAAATAGACATGCTTTTAACTGTCCCATCCTCTGTCTCATTCTCTTGTGGCTTAAGCACAATGTGTTTACCCATAGGAGTAAACTCTGATATCATCCTGCTAAAGTCTTGGTCAAACCTCCCAAGAGATTTCAACCATTGAATACCTAACGCCACTTTGTTCTCCTTAATCAGCTCTTTAAGACAAAATGTTTCATATGATCTTGACAATTGTCCCTCCATCGTGGAGGATGCATGACTAACCAAATTGAAGTCAATAATGTTCCATTCCACACAAATGGATATAACACTTGTGGCTGATCCAACAAGTGTGTGGCCAATACCATCACTGTTTTGATCCTTCAAATAGCTCTCTAAAAGAGGAAAGTCATGGACCTCTTGATGCAAAGTAGGTACCCAAACTGAAATTCCTAAATCATTCCTTAACTCTGATTGCTCCACCAGTTTGGTCATCCTGCAAGGTTCAGTCCACATGCTTTGAATTCTGTTTGCCCCTGCCATGTCACACCAAACCAACTTGGTCCCTTCGAGTCTTGGACATACAAACAAGTCCTCATACTTGTCTCCCAAGTGAAAGCCAACAATAGAAGAGGTCTTACTAATTCCATTTTCATGTGTAGGGGCTGCTAACATATGATCCTGCAAGAATGAATGACTGCTGGCCCAAATAAAATCAGAATTCCTGCCATACCTTTTTGTAGTGCTTTTACTATTCTCAAACCTCTCCCTTATTGCTGTTGCATGTTCTCCATCAAAGGCAGATCCACAATGACAAACCTGAGGGCTGATCCCTTTTGCTGTTATGTTAGGACTGCTGTTGCAACTTTGAAAATCAGGCCTTACCTTGTGCTTGTGAGTGATGTATTGGTAATCCCTAATCCTTTCTCCCTCCATGATTGGGTGACCATCAACTAGGGCAGATCTAAGGCATGACTTCTGTGATAAATCATGAGTGTTATGCGTCACAAATTCAATCCCATAGCTGCAAGCTGAATCCTCATGTGTGTCCATCCCTTTGGTCTCCATGACCACGTTATAGGATGCTTCAAGCTCCTCTTCCATGACTCCACTGTTAGCCCTCTTCATGTTGCATTTGCCTTCCTTGAGTGTGGCATCCATAGAAGTTTGAATTTCTGATGTGTGTGTGAGCTCATCCACTATATTTTCCTCCCTTCTCAAAGCACTCGCATATATCTCGCACATTCCGAATAGATGATCTCTATCCGCAAGTAGATGCAAGTAGTTATCCTTCATCATTGCCACAGCCTCTTGAAGCCTTTGAAACTGGGTGAGGTAGAGATCTTCTTCGAAGTGTTTACCCTTCCCTAGGATTATCCAACACAAATCTGCCATTGCCTTATGTACATGTTCAAAATGATTTAGTGCAGTAATAGATTCACCTTCATTCGTATTCAATTGCTCTTCCAAAGGATGAGGCTTATAGGACCCAATGTCTTCATGCAACATACCCTGATCATGCCTCCCCAACTCAACTTCCTCATGGACACCTCCTCCATCAAAGTAGTAGGTAGAATCTTCTACCTCATGATTTTCCTCCATGGCGAGCCTAGAGTATGTATGCACCGCTATGACCTCTTTATTTTGACATGACAAGTCAAATTTAACCAATCCACTTGGGTCACTTCCCGCTGGAATTTTTGAATTATCCTTATGACCACCATTTGATCCCATGCCAATATGATGCAAAGGTAATGAAACAATGCTAGTAACATCCAAAGAACCCATCCCTTGATTTGACCTTGTAGTTTTGGAAATCTCCATGATAGATTGTCCTTTTATGTGATCATTATTAGCTGATGTGAATTTTTCTCCCATAAAAAGTGTAGGTATAACTCTAGTGGCTGATCCACTAAGTGTATACTCTATCATCCCAATCTCCTCTAAGGCTTGAACATTCAAGGGGCTCTCAAACAAGGGCAACTCATGATGTAAATTAGGTATACAAACTGAAATTTCTGTATCATACCTTATCTCTTGTTCACATCTCTCTACGTGTTCTTCAATCTTAAGGTTATCATGAAGTGCCATGTGCTCAATTTTTTTCTCTATGCAAATCTGATTTTTGCTCTCCTTAGGATCAATTATAGGCTGATCCGTAATTGCGGAAGATTCATCATAGAGACTTTGAGATATGTCACCTGTAGATATATTGTGTCGCTCCTTTTTGTTTTGAAACATGGAACCCTTTGAAATGGATTCCCCTCTTTCCTTCAGAGAAATAGTTTGTTGAATCAATGGTTCCATCATAGCTACCTCTGAATTGCCAAAGAAAGGAAGGTAATTCCTGAGCTCTTGCGGAAGTGTAAGATACTCTTCGTAGGCGGATATTATATCATCCATGACTCACAACAGAAATTTCTGATCCAAAGTTGATTGGCTATAACAAAGACCAATTACCCAACAGGCTGGCAAGACCTTTGGCTCTGATACCACTGTAAGGTTCCCTGGAAAATCTGCCCTTAAATCACTGAATTTTACTCTTAAGAATTTTGCCAAAAAGTTGTCTAACAACCTTGTAACTGAAGGTAATAGTTTTCTGTTTTGTGTTGCCTTGTTTATGGATGTAAAGATGATGCCAGTACTGCTCCTCTCACAATGCCAAGTAACTTAAATGATAATTAAGATGATATGCAAGTGTTTTAGACCTCCTTAAGCAAGATATGATTGAACTAACTATGCAACCACAGAACTCAAATAACTCTGTCAAACAATTAGCATGAGACTAACTAAGCCTCAATATGGTGCAAGAGACTTTTTAATGATTTTTACCAGCAATGTAAGACTGAGAAATGCATGTAATGAACATTCCCAGCTATAAGGCAATTTGCCAGATAATTGTTATGCAAGTTTCATCTTTAACCTTCCTATGCAATATTGAAGTACTGATATGTAATGGACTGATTTGCATCTACAGATTGCTTAGCGTGCTACAGCTAGACATTAACTCCATCCCTTAGCAGATTAAATGGTAACAGTAATAATTATGCATGTATATTTATGTGTACATTTCAACCAGACCTGGAGAATGTCATGACCGTCTCCTGTTTGCATTTGCAGCTTCCAAAGTCTGATTATATCGCTCAGGTAGTATCATGCACCAGCTTCAACCTTTCACACGTCCTCCTTCCAACCTCTGCAATCTCTGGAAAAGAGAAAATGTCCACCAGCTGGGAATATGAGGTGGCGACCCAACAGGCTTCTGCTTGCACAAACAAGTAATAGAGACCCCTTTGAATCAATAGATTCTCTTGCAAAAGAATGCGACCAGCAGTGAGAAAGCTTCACACGTCCTTCTGAGACCCCAGATGATGGCTGCAACCAGAAATAAGGCACCAATCTGCAGTCACTTCTTCTCAGAAAACACGTCCTTCACAATTTGTTGCAGCTACAGCAAAATGACGGGATTCAATCTGATGTATCCTGCTAGAAAGAAACACGCCTAGGTTTTTTTTTAAGATAGAACACCTTCAATAAATAATATAAGACTGCTTTCAAAGTCGACCTTGCTCAACTAACACGTTTTGTTTACCAAAACGCCCAGATATCTCAAAACTACGATTGGAAATGTGGCTGAATGTGTGTATCAAGAGCGCCTAGGGTTTCTTCATGAAGAAACGCCTCTAATGAGTAAAAACGAGCTCCCAAAACTCGTCTCCAAGATTAAACAAAACCTCTGAAATCAAAACCCGCGAAAGGTATGTTTATAACTTGTTATTCATGCCAAGACCTTCGATTTCATAGCTAGGAGTGATCTCTCACACTCGAAACCATGGCTGGAGAGTTCGACCAGTTTCATTCCCGTGAAAATTATGCATCCTCAAAAAGTGCGAATCATTTCTTCTTTCCTTCTTTTGTATTTTTTTTTCCCTCATGCCCTAAAGTGGCGAATTTCCTTTCTCTTTAATTTTGCACTCAAAATATTAAAGTGACATTTTATATGGCAATGTTTTTAATATTTCATAAGTCACTTTTTAACTTGATTATTAATTATTTAATATGCCCCTTTTAATTAAATAATTTAAGACTCAGGCAAAATTAAATAATTAATTCACTTCGTCGAAATCTTGGGGACATTACGAAGGCACCGTTAGGGTTAGATAAATCAAACCAGCAGTTACAATATAACTCTTTGCCAAGAATGCGCACTCAATCTCAACAAGAGAGAGGCTATCATATGGCAAGAGGATCGTCAGTACATTAATCAGAACTGCAACTGGAAGTAACTCTAACCAAGAATGTGTCCAAGATGGACGAGCATATGGTCAGAGGATCTCTACCACTACAAATGCTGAAAGTAAACTCAACACCCAGAATGTGCTTTCAAACCCGGAGTGGGAATGGAGCTACCATAGGGCGGAGATGTACGATATTACAATGCAAATCAAAGTAAATAGGCGGCAAGCCAGCCTCTTCCACTTATTCAGTGGGCAATTACAAACATGATAAGCAAAACTGAGAGAAATGCTGACAGTACTACTGTTCAGCTTACAATGAGAAGTAGAATGCCTGCAAGATCAAGGATTTAAGCTCTACAAGTTGCTGCAATAGTAAAGATGTCATCCACTAGGTCAATAATGAATTCCTAACACCCGTCCTTCGCTAATATGCAATTTTCTCAAGTCTGATCTGACAGACCAGCAACATGAATTACAGAACCAGCAATACATAAACTCAATGAAAAGCTCACAACTCACTCATTTCTCACTCAAATTACATGAAAACTGATGCAAAATACTCTTAAAATGATGGCGCCTAGTTTAGTTATGAAAAAGGACAGCTAAAAGTGGCTATTAATTAATGGCACGGATCCCAAAGCACTCCAGAAAGGGCGCCCTACAAGGAATGACGAATTTGCTTTATAAAATCATAAACTTCGTATTAAAATCTGCAAATATTCATGAAGGGTCTCTTCCAACAGAGAAAACCAATGAGACAATACCCAGAACAACTCTTTTTGTATTTTTTGATTTATGAGTGAAACTATAGATTCAGCCCTGTTATCAGCAACTCCAGAAAATGACATAAAATGCAATAAACTGAACTACATAAGTAAACCCAAACTACAAATGCAAACCTCACTACAAAATGTCACTCAAACAAGCAAACCTCTCCACTAGGTGCTATCTCTCAAGCACGAAGTCGAGCCAAGGCTAGGAGGCATTCATTCCTCGAAGCAATCCTGTTACCATTTCGGCAGCATAACAATATAGAAGTCATAAGATACTCAAATGAAGGCCCAAGGCTTCCTTATATAATTTTGAGAAGACCCTCCAGAAGCTTCTAGAAAAGAAACCCTAATTTTCAAATTTGAATTGTCTTCTTTTCCCTCCAATTTGGGCGCCCCCTTTCTCAAGGTTTAATTTTACTTTATTTTAAAATCTTCACTCCATAAAATGGGCGTCCTTTTCTCCAAGTAATATTTTGAACTTTAATATATAATAATTCACCTCAATGAGGCGTCCACCCATAAAGACCACCTTTTAAAACAACTTAAAGTTCAATCACTAGGCTAAGGGGGGGTCAACAGTAAAATATAACATTAAAATATGACTTTATTTAAATAATTTGACTTATCTCTCCAAATGCGCCCCAAAGCCAAAAATGAACAAGCCAACTGAACTGACTGAAGAAGAAAGCCAACTGCACTGGAAACTGCATGATCACTGCCAAAAATAGAATTTACTAAAAATAGTAAATTCGGAAAGTCGCTCGGGTCAAACTGCATGCGACACCATTGCGAAGCTTTCTAAAAACCTAGAAAGAATCCGCACTCCAAAATCCCAAACTCCGAGATGTAGCCGTCATTACTTACTAAAAATAGTAAGTTCGGAAAGGTTGCCCAACGCAGTTGCAAGTCATACCTCTGCGAAGCTCTCTGAAAACCCAGAAGGAATCAGAATCCAAACAACCAAACTCCAACAAGCAAAACCCTGAATCATCAAGAGAACCCATCAAACAGCCGGAAACCCTAATTCTGCACTCACCAGCCGACAGCACACTGGGAATAGGCTACCAATCACTGAAAAGTGAAGTGCTAAAAAACGGGGACATTACATAATGCCATTGAGTAAATTTTATTTTCACTTAGTTTTTTAACCTCTTCTAGTTGGTCGCTTTTTATATCCACCATTGAAACTATAGTTGCACTATTAGAGTGGCTTCACCACTTAGCCATCCTAGTCACACTTTCTCTCTAGTTAAACCACTTAAAATGAGCAAAAGATTCTTCACACGCGAATTCTTTTATGCTGGTTGCACATTTTTTCCATCATGCCATTTCAATCACCATTTTATTTTTGCTTGGCTAAGCCATTGAAAAGGTGCAAAATTCACTTGGTTGCTTTATCCTTTCTTTTTTGTCACACTTTTCTTTCATCTTGGTAACGCAAATCACTCTTTTCCCTTGGCATTGCCTTTGCCTTCCAACCTTCATTGAGACATCATCTTCAATTTCACTCTAGAGTCTTCAACTAGTATCAAAAGCTTGAATCATCATATTTTGCCATTCCTTATCCACAAATGATCTATGAACATGGTTAGTAAGCAACATAGGCCAAAGCCTAATAAATTTGACAAATTGACAAGAAGGATCACTTTGACCAACCTTAACTATCATATCAAGGATACTAACTATAAATCAAATATATAATGCAAAGTTTCATGGGGGTACCAGTTTTGGAACCAAAAGACTTGCTAATTAATCAAGATAAATTAAGTGTAAATATGATGTAGTAAATCATAATAAAGTGAATAATGATATCATAATAAACCAAATGATGCCATCTTCCTTTGTGTCCAAACTCAAATTGTTTCTTTAATTTATGTCTTGATCGTTGAAAGTTGAAACTATCCCCTATTACTAAAGAGATGTAATTAATGGGTTCCTCATGGAATGAAAGCTTATTTTGGGATGTAATAGCACCCACACCCTAAAACATTCAACAAACTCATAATTCTCCATAAATCTAGCATTTATAGCAAAATCTGAACTTTTGCAAGTTGCTTCTTATTTGCATATATCTCACAATTCAATGGGATATTCTTTGGGTTCATTGTGCCTTAATTTATTTTATCTTTCCTATAAGATTCTTCCTTGGTCGTGGGTTTTCTATTTCTTAATTGTCAACATCAGAGGAAAGGATTCTAGCATACTTGACAATGCTTTTGTTTAGGAAGCTTCCATGAAACACTGAATGTAATTTTAATTTGGGATGGTAGTTCAAATTTATGTCACTTTTCTAAAATTGTTAAGGGGCCTCAGTATTTAGAGGATAATTTAGTCACTTTATCTCCTACTGTGAATAATAGTGATGTTTCATGTGTGTCCTAATGGAGTTTAGGATCACTCCATATTTTATTCACATTAATTTAGTTCCACATTTCTTGTAACATTTGTTGTGAAATTCTAGTTTTTTTATTTGCAACTGTGTAGTAGGAAAGTTGATGGTGTGTGGGTTTCAAAACTGCACATTACTTTGAAGCTTTTCTATTGTAAAAAATCACTCTACAGTGGATAATTTTCTTCCCAATGTGTTCTCAATGCTACATGGGTCTTAACATATCTTCCACAATTTACACTAGCCTTTGAGTTTGTCCATCAAGTTGTGGCTAGTTGCAACTAGTAAAATTTAATTCTAGAATGTTGAAAGATGTCTTTCCATTAATTTTCTTTAAATTGTCTCTATCATATCCTTTTGCATGTTGTATCATCATTTTGTTTAGACCTATGTAACCCAGGGACGCGTACTCGGCAAAATTAGGGGTGTCCCTGGTTGGAAACATTCCAAGGACACGGGGACGCCTCAAAAACATCCCCACACCATCCCATGTCGGGGGACAGCTAGCCTCCCCATATGGCCCAGCAATATTTCCATTCATTTTTTAAAAAAAAAAAGTAATAAAAAATAAAGGGGTGTGGGGGCCCACAAGGCACATGATGTTGATCCCGAAGATACAACACAAGTTGATGATGAGGAGGCACATGATGCATTGCTTGGGGTTCCATTGGATCAGGATGAGATAGCCTCTCATAGTGGCAGTTACTCAGACTCCGATTTTGATGTAGTATTGGGGGATGTTGATTAGGGAGTCGAGACAGCTGCATATTTCTATATTTTTGTCATTTTGTAGTTGAAACTAGCAGCCTTTGGGCAATTTGACGTAATTTTTTATATAATATATATGCACATTGTTAATGAATGCAATTAAATTTTGTTAAAACTTCATTTGTTTGTAGCTTGCTATGAAATGAAAATATCAATTGAACTCTAATATTATGTTTTAACTGTTAAGGTTCTATGATGTATATGATGACTGCCTTGTCATATGAATATTTTAAATTTTGCCTATTTTTTAATAGTCATCCCCTATCGTCCTCTAAAACTGGCCTCCCTCCCGTTCGCATCCCCAAAACGCATCCCCCCATCCCCTGCCATCCCTTTCCCGGAAACTTGGTGTAACATAGGTTTAGACCTAATAGGGTTAGTAGGTGATAAAATCCATGGAATCTCTTCCTCCCTCCTTATTTGAAAAAAAGATGATTTCCAAATGTATTATCCATTCCCCACTTTGAGTAACTTGGGATCAGCATACAGACCCACTTTAAAATAAGAAGGAAACAAATATTACTCCATTTCAGTCATTAAGACAAATTTAATTTTCAATCAAAAGTAAGAATATCCATAAATCACTCAAGAATACAGAGAAGAGTCATTTATAACATGATAATCACATAAGAAAGCACAAGTACAAAGCTCATTCAAAAATTTATAATGTAAATTGTTGTGAACCTCATTATCATGGCCACGAAATTTTCGAATCACACGACCTGTTGATACGTCCCAAAAAAAAATGTTTCTATCACCTCCACAAGAACATATCTTAGAATTGTCTCTGAAACAAAGATCAAACAATTACTTGTCAATTATCTCAATTTTTAACACACCTAATCATGAATCAGTGTATCTAGTTTCGAAATGCAAAACATTCTACAAAATAGTTTTCCAGACAAATTCAATTAAGTGCAAGAATCTCTACAAACTATAAACATAGATTTATTCTTCCATAATGGTTGAACATGTGACCCTCCATAACAAGAGAAGGAACATTATATAAAGGACCTCCTTTTAAAATGATTGAGAACAAAAACCAACAATAAATGGAAACCCCTAAGTCCTTATGTTAATTAAATTTTTGCATGGCCTCTAGGGAAAACTCAGAGGCTGTGTTGAGAATTTTCTAGGAATGTTGAATGGAAGTTCAGAATAAAGGACTTGCTTGGAAAAAAGTTTGTCTTGAAAGAAAACTACAACACAACCTTATCCTTGAAGGTAACAAAAGAGATATTACCAGCACAGTAAAAATACTGGTGATGGGGGAAAAGTCGATAAAAGATTAGATATAAGAATCATTACGGCATGCTAGCTCACTGGATATTTTAAATCAGTTACCTTTAGACATATAAGGAGCTTTGCAGAAAGGCATCAATTCCAAGTCTACAGAAATCTATGACAGATTAAACCAATAAAGTGAAATCCCTGCAGAAGTAAAGAAATTCATACAGCCTTTGGAATTCAAAGGGAAAAGTGTCAGTTGAGAAACTGATTGAATTATTAGAATAAGATAATTTTAGTTGTAACTATTTTTGAAAATGCCTTTCTTTAGAACCGGGATATTTTTGCAATTGAACTTAATATTTTTTCAATTAACTCATTTATTTTATTTTTCAATGAATTTCCTATCCATGCAATAATTGTTTGTAACAACCCTCCTGTTCTCCAATTACTGAATACTATGCAAGTGATGTATTTCTTGTTTGGGTTTTATAGTTTTGGTTTGTTTTGACTTGTTTAAGAAATTTTCAAGCACTTTGCCAGGAAAGGTATAGAGATGCATAGCAAGTAACAACTGAAAGTAAAATACAGTAGCTTCCAAAACTAATTCATAAATTTGCAAATCAAGCTAACTGCTGTAGCAGCCTCTTTAGATATTTATTCAAGATATCCAAGTTAAATCAGTTTACATACAATTGTTTACAAATACAAATATCCAATACAGCTCTTAATATAATGCTCGATAAATAAATAGACCTCATACCCGGAATGTAAACAAATTTAATGCAGGTCTGCACATTATAGCAGCAATCTGGAAATATAAATCTGTAGCAGCCACTGTGAAACCCTAGCAATGGACGCCCAGCAACAAATATATAAGTTCTCCACCTTTAATTAGCTGCTGAAATGAGGTCCTGCCCTAGCCGCCCTCAATGCAAGACAAATTCTTCCCAAACAATAGGCGTTTCAGCCTTATCTCCAGACGCCCAGCATAAGAGATTGAACAGCCAGCAATAGAAGAATGGGATGTACGGCCCAGCAAAGAGCTCACAACAATAAGTGCAAACAGCAATAAATATCCTTCAGGTTTTCAATGTTTATTTCTTCAAACCCTCAAATAAACTTCTAAGTTTTCCTCCAATGAAGCACAAATTTGACTGCTGGATACAGCCAACTCAATGAGCAACCTTCAGAAGATATTTCGCCACCTCATGAAGCCGATACAATGAAGAAGCTACACTCTCCGATGCTAAAATATGCAGGAACCCTAGGTTTCCTTCTCCAAGAGAAGAGCTCTCCAAACGCACAAGTATAAAATGATCCAATGATAACTTTTTCATTTGCTTTGGTGCCTTTTATACTCTCTCCAACATAGGTCGATTTCCTCATGAGGCTCTTTTAAATCTCTAAAAACTTCATTAAATGCTTTTAATAATATATCCTCGGAGTGGGCACCCAAAGTACCGTTTTATAATTTCACTTAAGTCATTTAAATGACCACTTTAATCATAAAGTTATATTATATCATTATAATGCACTTTATTAAATGACTTTTTAAGTCATTAAGTGGCCCCATTCACATAAAGTGAAAATATAACTTTATAATTGCACTTTATAATTAATTATTAATAAAGTATTACTTTATTAATAATTAAAATAACATAACTCCATAAATACTCAATATTTCTCGATTCTATCTGAACCAAGGAGTCAACCACTACATCCACTGCGCATCCAATTGCCTTACTAAAAATAGTGAGGGTCCCTCTCACTCGACCATTGACTTACTATAAATAGTAAGTCCCTCAAAACGGAACCAAAAACCTTTGAATATCAATGCCCCAGAACATATGAAGGATCTGGAGAGATAAACACTTACAACGGCCACTTGAAGAGCTCCAAAACTCCCAAACTGGACCCTCTAATCCACCACACTAGCCTACGAGGGTCAAATGATAGGCTAATCTTTTGAACTCTGATGCTCACGAAATTGGGGGACATTACATCGTATCAAAACAAATTGCATGAGCATGCAAATACTTTAGAAACTTTATAAATAAGTGCACTGAACTTAAAATCTTTAAGGTAAAATTTCTTACAGTTGGTGCAAATCTTTATCATTCAACATTTTGTTATTTTAGTTTGAATGGTGAAAAAGTGTTATGCAGTATGCAATTTTCCACTATTTGAATTCATAATCAGTCATTCTGTGTGTAACTTCTGTAAATTAGATAGAAGTTGTTGGTGATATCAGGCTTTGTACAGGGTTCACTACTTTGAATAGTATTTATTCATCACTCTGCTATTTGTTTTTGATTAAGGGGTAAAAGCAAGTTTTGGAGGGACCTAAAGGCTAAAAGCCTAAACCCTGAAACATCCAGTAAAACTTCAGCTAAATAACTGGAGAATAGTAGCAAAGCATAAACAGCTAAACAAAATGCATAACAGAATAACAGAGCAAAGGTTCAAGCCTCATAACAAGTAGGAAATTAAAGTCTTTTTAAAGTTTCTACAGCCTCCACTTCTTTATAGAAGCTCTCATGTAGGTCTCCAAACTCCTGTAGCTTCTTTTTCTCCTCTACACGAGCTTTCTTTTTTATGCTTATTGTTCTAGAGCTTGGACTAGCTGCAATCTCTTTACCATCTACCTAGGTTTGAGTGATACAAATACCTGAGTCCTCAATCAAATTCTTCAATTTCTCATTGCAAATCTCGAGGCCCATAGCAATGTTTTTGATTGTGTATTTACTGACCTCAATTACCTTCTTAATATTGTCTTTTATAGTTTTTGTCATTTTCTAGGGCTGCAATTCTATTGTTCTGGTTTTCCTTACCCTACCAGAGCTCATCCCCACGACCTGCAATTTTTTCTGCTCCGCCCAATCAGAAACTAGACCATTTACCTCAGGTATTGCATTCCATGTTTGGAAGATTCTTCCATTGTCCTCAGAGGGTACCTGTGTTTCCTCTTTCAGCTTCTTGTCCATAATAGCCAATTTAATATTTAGTCTATTTATCTCAACAAAGAACTATTTAGTAAGGTTATGTTGTGCATCGGAGGCTTCACAAAGAGTTCCCAACTTCTGAAATATGCTATTAAACATTTCCACCACATACTCTATGTTACACCCCACACTAGATTCCTAAAATTACTTTTTACTTTATGGTAATTACTATGATGATTCATGAGATTATGAAACCTTGAAAATATATATTGTGATGGATTGTGCAATATTATGTTACTGCATTCAAAAGAAATGATGATGATTATTTGGTGTCATGAATATGTTGAAACACAATGAGATGATTCTATTTATATGAAGCAAATGATTAATGAAATTTCAATGATAAGATCACGAGGTAATGGTTACCAGTCTAACTACCTGTTTGTTTTCTTGAGTGAAATTGCAGGAGCAAACCTAACACCTCCTGGAGAAAATAAGGGGAATATCACCTGGGAGAAGGGTAAAGTTAAGAGTCCCTAGCAATGCCATCTAAGTCACTTGTCACTTTGAAGGTTAGGGTTTTGGACACCATTCTCTTTGCGTAAGTCTAGGGTTTCTTAAGTGTGTCTCAGGTAAGTCTTACTTTACCACTAGATAACCTTTCTCTCTTTAAGATGGATTCAACAAGCTATACGTTAAACATCTTACATATTATATGCAACGAAATGCTTGTTTATACATCAATGCATGTATGTGCTGATATGATATAAATGCACACGTTAGCATATGTATAATATATATTCAAATAAGCGTATGTATGTCATGATACTAGACCAATCTAGGTAATACATTATATATTATGCAAAGATTATAATTAATTGCTATCTAGCAATACCATGCTTATAAAAGTGTGATAACAAGTAAATGTTTTGCGGGTGTCAATATGTGTGGAAAACTGGTTAATGCCAACAAAGTGGCATAGTATATTTTAACCATCACCTTGAATTTCGCCACCACATAATGGGAAAAGGTTTTAATACTCTGTTAAAGTATGTGTGTCATTTGAAAATTCTCATTGGCTAAATTAGCCACTGATTCTATTGTTTTAAGCTCAACTTAATATATATATATATGGAGCACATTACCTATGGGTTGTATCTTCAAGCCTTAATAGTCCACGAATGGAGAGCCATGAAATGGTTGTGGGAATAATATTTAATTATCAAAGTCAACGGCTAAAAATGACGGCTATCTTGATGTATATTTGTCATTTGAAAGGTATTCCAACTTTTGTATAAAACAATATCAACCACTAAGCAGTGATTGGAAGTTAGTTATGTGAGAAAACCGTTTCCATTCCATGATCTTAGCCGTAGATCTTGTTGTTGCTCAACTCTTAATATATAGAGGAGCTCGTTGTGGCTTTGCAACCATATTGGCCACGACTGATAAGTGAAGTCAGATAAATGTATTATTTTATTTTATTTTAATTATATGAAACGCCTACTCAAGTTCGCGAATAATCTCTAAAATGTGGTGCAACAAGATTGACGGTTAAACTGGGAGATTGGTATCTTGCCAATGATAAGAAAAATAACGAATTCATGGTAAACGGAAACAATATATGTGGCAATCGGTTATAAACCAATTGGTAACCAACTTTAACAATAGCTTCCTCAAAAACTAATTTTTTCCCCTCGGGTCTAAGTTTTCTTGGCCGATATGGGAGGACCACCGGCAACCACTTGGTAACAAATTTGATCCTCAAATATAAATATTCCATTTTGTAAAGGAGGGGGGGTTGGTTGAGTAATGAATTGAAGCTCATTCTGGGAGAATACCCGCATGGAAGAAGTGGGGTGGTAACTAATTTTGGGTCGCCTAATTCTAGGGATGATATTGACAAAATCTACAAGGTTACAGGTTTGGAAAACGGTCTCTTTGAGAGGAGATAGTGTGTAAAAGTGAGGAAGCCTGAATTGGCTTTGCAACTGTGAGGATGATACAGGAGTATCTACTATATTGAAGATATCATAGTTAGATAAGATTGGGAAAAGAAGCTAAAGCCTTTTTGTTAAGCAGAGCACGATTTCAAGCAACCAAATAGTTATGCGGTGAGTAAATCAAAAGCTTATATTTATTACTTTTAATCACTATATGCTAAGTGCAGGAGGAGATTAGAGTTTGAAGCTCAATTAAGAGAAGTTTTGATATCTATTAATTCCTGAAAGAATCTTTCCTTGTTCATTGAGTCAACTTAACTGAACGTTTATATTTTGATGGGTTCATGAAAGTCTGAACTAATGTACTCTATGTGAGAGTCTTCTTTCATTTCCCATTTTGCCTTATTGGGGTATGTGGAAACGACTTCAGGGGAAATTCATTGTCTTTTACTTATAATAGGTTATAGTGAGTTGAATGTCGATTGTGGGATTCTTGCATGTATTCCGCCCTTATTGGTTAAGTTCATTTATGGTCTTGAGAGACTACATCTAGATTTTCTTAATTCAATCAAAAGACATCTTGAGTTAGTAAAGACATTAGTGGGCTATTAAAACCTAGTAATGGAGACAGTTTAGCCTTACTTAATATCATGCATGTCTCTTGCTTAAGTGTCTAAGCTCTAGGTGGAGAAAGATTATTTCTTGGTGGTTTTGGAAAGAATTACGTTTAGTTTAGGGTAAATATACTCTCGTTTTTATCTAAGAAATGGTTGTAATTGGTTTGATATTTAAACCTATCATTGAATACAAAGGTATTGCATTCAAGTCCTTGGAAGGGACCATAGCAAACAAATAATGAACTAAAGGTTATTGTGAGTAGAGAACCAAACTTATCTGGAAAAATGAAAAAATAAGAGTGTAAACAACTAAGCTCAGATGGAAGCCATAGTTACAAGATTGTCAGAAGGATTAATGATAGATTCTCTGTGCTCTTTGGGATGAAGGAGTAGTGACTCGTGTGTTACTTGAAAAGTAATTGGTACGTTGTTTGGTATCCAAACCCTTCTAGGGTTTCATAACAAGTTTGATAACACCAATAGAGGGTTTACTGAAAGGAGAGTTCCTTATAATTTGTGACCGATCACGTCATGATAGCAATTTTGACAATGATATGCCAAGAAACCACAAGGTGGGAAACCACTTGTATCTTTAACCTTGAACTAATGGCAGGAGCCAAGTCCCAAGAGTTATGTCAAGTAACACGAGGGTTTAAGGAATGTCAAACACTTATATTTATGCGAATTTGTTGAAAGATGGGACCAGTTGTTCTATGATTGTCTTATCTTTAGCTAACAAGATTTCTATGAAATACATGAAAGACTAAATCCCAAAGGAAATTATATTCTTACTGGAGAATTAACGATTACTCTGTAGACTGTCTATGTATTACTTATACTATATTGTGATTAGGAAGATCAAGAAGAAATCTTTTTGTGTCAAGATTTGTTTAAAGTTTATATCTCAAGAGTAGATGCTCTCAAGGGTTAGGGTTAAGACTCGAGCAAGTGGTTGTAGCCAAGACCCAGGTAGTTACGTAGAAGTAACTCGGGTGTTTGAGTCAGAAATAACCTACTATCCAGATGAGTTATTCACTTAGTGAATCTTCCCTTTTTGAGGAAGGACTCTATAACAAAGCCAAAATTCTAAACCTTCGAGACTATATTAAGAAGGAATCTTCAGCTTAAGGTAAATATTTTACTATACATGATTGAACCTTTTGTCAAATCAGTTATGTTTAGAAAGGCAAGTTATGTCATGTTATAAATTCTTGTGATTGTTTGTGGGGTGGAACAGTTAGTTCCAGTATACCCTAGGTCAGGAAAGGTATTCCAAGTCGAGTAGGGTGGGTGAACAAACGACTTCGCTCTTAGCAGCGATTGTATCTATGATACAAACACTATGGCCATAGTGAGTGCATTCGTCTCTGCATGCACTTGTCGATTCATCGTGACCCAAATACTTAGCTAGTCAGAGATGTCGTACATAGTTGGAGGGTATCCATAGTTGTGCAACGGTATTAGTTAAGTAGGGCACAACACCAGAGCTCAGATGGCAGAACTAAGAGGGTTCTCGACTAATCCCTTCGTTGAAAGGAAAAGCCACTTCCAGTTAGGAAGGTGTGCGAGGTACTGCTTAAGTCCATGGTTGGAGGTAAAGCACCCGGGTGATGCTCTCCCTCTTGCAGATGACATGCCAAGTCTTGGAAGACATAAAGAATCTAGATGCGGGATCTCTGACCTTAATGCTGTAAGTTATTGTTTTAGCTTAAATAAATGTAATGATTTCATTGAAATACAAAAGTGATAGATGTTTGTTCTTTTCAGTTAGACAAGATTGTGTAAATGCTTTGTTATATCTTTATGGTAACAGTTATGCAAGAGCATGTTCCATATTTAAAGAAAAAAAAATTGTACCTCTTTTCATCTATGTTTTTAGTTTTTACTGTTTGATGAATAATTCATGGTAACTCTTTGTAAGAAGGTGTAGTCTGTTACACTCTAGGGATTCTAGATTGTTGAGGGGTATGGAAGAAAACTTGGGGGAGCCAAAGCAGGGGTCCTCCTAAATACTAGGGAAGGCAACACCAATATAAGGTCCAAGAAAGGCCTTGGCCTTCTCTATACAGCTACCTTGTAACCTATGGTGTCCACCATTTTTAGGAGACACTAGCACACTTCCATGCCCCAACTTCCCACCTCTCTTTTTCATGGCAATAGGGCTCTCAAGATTCTACCTATGGAGGTCCAGCCTTTTTCGTTTTTTATCCTTTCCAAACCCAGAATCTTTAAAAAAACCCTCCTCTTCTCTTCTCTCTTGGGACTCAACATTCTTGTCCGAAGATAATGAGATATCTGACTGTGGCTTTGTCACACCCTCACTCCTATCTCCTCCCAAGATTCTTCAAGGGATAAAGGGTTATTATAGGGGTTCCAAAACAAGAGTTAGTGCACTCAATCACCCATTTCCCTTTGATATTTCTTTTCTTGTGTACATGTTAGGAAATAGGAGCGTTCTTTGATCTAACTAAAGTTAACAATGAGTAAGATCAAACCTTGGTGCAGGGGGGGGTCATCCCAAGAGCTGTTTTGCAATCATTAATGGAATTTTCCAGAGATGAAAACAAGTAAAAAGAGAACGAGACCAATCTTTTAAACTATAAATGATTAAGCAACACAAAGTGATAAGAGTAGAGGTATTTAAACCTGCCCTCAGAGTGACATACCTCATTAAGCATAGTGCCACCTCATACCAAGGCGGTTTCAAGGAGTTTCTTGCATGCCTATAGTAAAGCTTCTTCAAGTCCTTTCCAAGTTTAAGAAATATACAAATTGCATCCTTCCCCAGTCTTCTATCTTTGAAAATTTGTGTGCCAAACATTGAAATCCCAATCACCTCTGCAATCAACTCCTCAATCACAGTGAATTCCCTCCTTTGAACCATCACCCTCCTTTTTTCCCAACTTTTTGTAAATTCAATAGCCAATGGGGTGTCATGCCCACTAAGCCTTTCTAGGAACAGCAGTAGGCCTCCATTAACCAAAATTTTCCACACCTTAGGATTTTGTCTAAGGCTATTACAGTTTATAGGTTCAATTCTATTCCTCTCACCCCATTTTAACAAAGCCACAGTCAATTTCCTATCTACCCCACAAATCTCCAAAAAGCATATGTTGACCCTACAAAATATGAGAGGCAAAAAAGAGACATTAATCTGGAGGAAAGTGATAGTTAACAAGTACAATATGCCACCTAGATTGAAATGACTTCCCATAATGGGAATCGTGATATGGGACTCATTATGCTAGAAAGATGGCCATTTACTCATGATTAATAAAATCATTAATTATAAGCTTAGTCACCTTTGATGGAGGGATATCATTACTCCCAAAACAGATCCCCCTCATGCTTACCTCCCCAATTTGCTAAGTAACCAGTAACATTGTTTTCCTCACGATAGGTATGAAAAATAGTAACATTATTCATACCATCAATAACATCTAGGGAGTCCTTGATTAAACTTTCAATTGTCCAACTCAGTTGGGTCCTTCTTTTAAAACAGCTTATAATATTTAACGAGTCCCCTTTAGGACTAGAGAATGGATTCCAAGATGTTGGACCATTTTAAGAGCATGGTACTGAAGCAGCTTCGGCAAAAATAGTTAGTTTGAAAGCCAATATTGTTGCACATGTTGCTATCAACTTACCTTTGTCATCTCTTAAAGCTCTAACTCCCCTAGTTGGATCCAAATTCCGTTTAGAAGCCCCATCAATATTTAATTTGAACCAGTTTGTGGGAGCCGGGGACCATTTGATGTTGTGCCTCTGAGTTTTAGCTCCCTAAAAAGGAGTTGTTATATCAAAATCTAACTCCCAACCCAAAGCCACTTCTAACTCCTCTTTAGAGACCCTTGTCATAGAGGAAGAAGAAACTTTCTCCTTAATAACCACAACGAAATTGTAATATCCCAAATAGGACAAAACTGAATTTTCTCATTTTAGAGATAATCCTTATGTCTGATTTCTGATTTTTCTGCTGAAAACCTAATTTTCTGAATTCTGATTTTTCAAATCAGACTTATGCAAACACTTATATCAACCCAAAAAGACATGCCAAAACATCATAAAAACATTGCCAACATGATTGCCAATAACATCGTTGAATTACACAATGAAAACCACCCCTTACAACCAAAATGGCCTAAAATATAAATCAGATGTCTGCTGCTATAATTCAGAATTTATGAAATTTTCAATACATAGAAAAATTATGGGCAAATAATGCCCAGCTATAAACCCTAGGGTTTATACATACCAAAACAATGCAAATGACATCCAACAAGATGGAAACACACTCCAAGATGTGGCACCAAAGTTAGGGCACAAACCCTAATGTTGATGAGTCTTCAAATCACACCAAGTAGCTGCTCCAATGTTGCACTCAGGTCTGCAATAAGTCGATTATGGTCTGCTGCTCAAAATGACAACAAAAGAGGCACAACAACCCTCCAAACACCTCCAAATGTTGGCGCTCCACATGTAGGGTAAAACCCTTATCAAATGATGTCTTCAAGCACCAAATGCACTCCTCAAACAAGGGTGAACCAGGTCTGATCTGCTACTGCTACAAACCTGAAAGTGAATCAAACCCTAACGCCAAAATTCATCCTCCAATTGCAATCTGCTCCTCTAGAAGGTGGTGCTCCAATTCTAAGGTAATTCCCTAGCCAATATGCAACAAATCTCGCCAAATGATGCCTTCTTCGAATCTGATCTGCAAATCTAAATTGGAATTCTGCTCTTCTCCTTCACCAAATAGCAATGAAGCACAAGTAGACCTCCGTTATGAAGTCTTCCCAAGATGAGATTGGGTTTTCATCCAACTCGCCCTTTATTCACAAGGGTTTTTCGTCCTTGGAATAAATTGCAAACTAAAAATGAATAAGTTCACAAGCTGATTGATGCCCTTGAAAAGCCAAAATGATCTTATATTTATACATGCTTTCTTTTCCTCCCACAAGCTGGCCGACCTAGGCAACTTAGCATTTTTTCTTTATAATTTCCAACTCCTAAGTTGGGCCGGCCACCTCAAGACAAGTTAGGCACCCAAACTTAATTTGAATATTTGAATTAAATATGTTTTATTGTCCTTTTTGGAGCACCCCACTCAAAGAATTAAAATGATATTATTTATTTTATTTCCTTTTTGGTCCAAAGCTTATTTTGTTGAAGACCCTAGCCAGCAGATGTCTACTCATGAAACATCTTGTTATTTTGTTCCTTCCAAAGCCCACAAATAGTATGAGGTAAGCCAAACCCACTAGGAGTTTTAAGGAAGGGTAATGAAAAGGAAAGTTCCAATGTTCAATCAACCCTTGAATGTCATTGGGAAATGCCCAAGCCACATTTAAGTAGAAGAGCAACATGCCCCACACCTCACAAGAAAAAGGGCACTCAAGCAGCAAATGTTGGGCCATTCCTCCACGGCTCCACCTTCGCATACAAAATACATTTGTTGGGCATTCCAAAGCCTCTTTTGACCAAATTGTCAATAGCGAAAATATTATTTTGGGCAGCCAACCATAGAAATATGTTTGTATTCCAGATCAGATGGGGTTGCCAAAGCTTTAGACCAAAAAGGAGACGGATTTTGATCAGCCAACATAGAAAAGCCAGATGCAACAAACAAAAAAATCCTATAGAAGTGGCAACCCAAACCAATTCCTCACGTCTCTCAACTTGAGGAATGTGGAAGAGCTTCCACAAAGAGGGTTGAAGCAGAATTCATGTTCTTCCAAGTCTTTCTACTATTCACCTTTTCAATATAGTTGGCATCTTTGATCCCAAAAGATGACTTGCAAACCTCAATTGTGGGAGCAGCCCACTCTAATTCATTTATAGGAGAGTTCAAAAGCCAATTGTCCTCCTAAAAATTTATATTTCTATTGTCCCCAAGTTTCCATTTTGTTCCTTTATTGATGATGAAATTGTCAGTAATCATTCTTTTCTAAATAGAAGTCATTGTGCAGATCATTAGTTGATAAGATATCTCCATTCATCCCTCCAAGGTATTTCATGGAGGTAATAGCAACCCACTTCTCTTCATTAAGTAGTCTCCACATAATTTTTGCATCATGGGCCATATTGAAATCCATAAGCCATCTTAACCCCAGCCCGCCCTTACTTTTGGCTTTACAAACACATACCCAAGCCAACAAAACAATACGTTTTTTGTCTTCCATTATTGACCAAAGGAATCTTTTTTGGATTTTATCCACCTTATCAGCAATATTCATAGGCATACAAACAAATTCATGTTGTACACCATAAGATTCTGAAGGGTAGCCTTAATAAGTTGAATTTTACAAGCTTGTCTTAAGAGAAAGTGTTGGCGTTTAAATTAGCACCTCTGGAGTGCTGATTGTAAACGTTCAGCTATTACAAATGTTTTGCAACACTTCTTCGTTATTTAAAGAGGAGAAGTCCCTCTCTGCTGAATGCAATGCGTAAGGAAGGGAAAAGTAAACTAAGGTTCCTATCTTTTTGTACTCAGCGGTAGGACACAAGGGTGCACAAACACAATGCGCCATAGCTAAGCTTTTTCTTTGGTTTCTGCAAATCTTAACTATGACTGTTCTAGCCTTTAATCTATCCAATATCCTCAAGGTAAACAGAGTATGAGGGTATACGAGCGGGAATGGATTGGTTGGATCATTTGAATCCGCCGTCTCCTTAGAATATGGTCGAGGCTCTGAACTCTTGGATATATGTCGGGATAAGGTTAGATACAAGCAAACGCTCTTCACGGTAAGCTAGATCTGAGACCTACCAAGGAGAAGGAACCGCTATCCGAGGTATGGGCTAGGAAACGACTTACAAGAAACAACAAACTTACGATGTCTTGGTTGACAAACTTGCTAAGGAGGAGGAACCCCTATCCGAGGAGGGAAATGAAACAACAAGCTATTAGATACAAGACGTAGAAAGAACTCAAATAGGTAGATCAAAATGCAAGCGCCTTCTGATATTCTTCTTCAAGCTTCATCAACGAATTACAAAGATTGGGACAACAAAGGCACGAAATCATGCACAATTACGATCAACCAATGAACTCTCATCCAAGAGTGAACAAATATTCGCTTTCAAAGTTGTTGGCAACAATGGCACAGCAATTTTGCATAGCAAGTAAAGGTTAAACAAACAATGAGCCCAAGGCTCTTATTTATAGAACTCAAAGGAGTGGGCAACCCCAAAATCTCCTTGAGTTAACAATGAGTTCTTGCCAATCAATTAGCAAGATTTATTCCTAAAAGGGGGGAACAAGCAGTTAACTAGAAAACTACTTCAGTTAACTGAAACTAAACAAAGAGTCAACTGGAAACTACTTCAGTTGAGTGAAAGTAAACTAAAGGTAAACTTTAATACAAAGTATCCCTCCAAAATAGACATCCATATTTAATGGAGATCTAAGATCCACAAATTATGGAAGCCGATTAGACATCCTTAATCAGTGGGATCTGACAATGCATGATTTATGGGATATGGAGTTAACTTGGAAAGGGGCATCAAGTTAACCTCAATTACATTTAATGTCATCTTGAGTTGACTTGGAAAGGGGCATCAAGTCAAACTCAAGTATCATAAATGCCACTTGGAGGGTGTAGGACGTCCTTCCTTGGTGCTTCTACAACTCACCCATAATCAATAGTGTTTCTATCCATTTGTTGACTTCTTCAGCCTCGGGGGAGTTAATGCTCTGCAGAATGATGACGTGGCATTTGAGCATTACTTCACCTGTTGTGAGCTGATATCCGAAGTCTATACACTGAGCAGCTACCTCTTCAAACTAGGTTGATAAAGCTGCCACCTTGGCTAACTTGCAACCGTCTGGATCATCAAGAAAGGTACTACGGATGACATCTCTGAACTGATTCTGTACAGTGGCCATCTCGATGTATTCTCCTCCCTCGCGCTGATATTCTAGGCACGGGAAAGATATTACCAACGTTCTTGCGAAGTTGATAATATTGGTGATCACCCGTCGATAATCAATCAATTCTACTGAATGGGCATCATAGGTTTTCACCTTGTACGCCAGCTGTTCTTTCCAAGCAAAGAGATGTTGCTTGTTTTCCTTGGAGTAGACTGATTGATATGCCAATTGCAAGTCTGCAATTGTGCTCTCATCTTCTAGCCTCTTTTCTACCATTTTTTGTTCTAATTGCTAGATTTCTGCACGAAGTCCATGTGCTCTATCCCGTAATTGGTATAGATTTTCCAGTATACATCTACCTTTGAGAACAAACTCTTCCACTTGATCTCTCAAGTGTTTGTCGTATGTTATCAGTTGTTGATGATTTTGTTCTACGGGGAGATCTAGCAATCCTGCTGGTAAGGCTAAGACGTTCGGGGTGCCATGCATCAAGCTGGAAATGTATGATCTCAATTGTTGGTTCTCAGCCTTTAAGGCTGCTTTGTCTTTCCCATCCTTTACCATCCTTTCTTGTGCGCTCACCGAAGCTATCCCGAGAAGGTCTGCCTCCACTTGTCATGAAGTCTTCCCAAGGTTAAGTTTAGACAATGTGTAGTCTTTCACTTGTACCTCGTGTATGCTTTTCTCTACTGGTGGGGCAGCAGTCTCTATGATGAGTTCACAACCTGCATTCCTCTCTATGTGAACTTGCTTCTTCAACTTCTTCACCGGTATGTCTTGTGGGACATGGTCGAATTCAGTGAAATCAAGTTCATAGGAAGGTCTTTCCCTTTTCCTACCTAGGAAGCCCTCAAGCCAGATAGAATCCCAGCTAGCTTCACTAGAATGAGGAATGTGGGTCCCTTGAATGCCTGAAGTGTGAGAGTGCGCTGGAGTGACGTCTCTCGGTGGCGAGTCCAAGTCAATGAGAACTTGCGACCGCTGTGATGGTGGTGATGTAGGTGGTTTTGTTTCTATAACAGGCACCATTTCTGTTGCTGCTTCTATTGGCTCTACCGCTTCCACTTCTAGCTCTTCAACTACTATTGCTACTGGCTCCTCAGGAACAAATTTTGCTGGTTCTGGGGTAGCAGTCTCTATTACTTGCTCTGGGGCAACAATATCCATGGCTGTTTCAAGACTGTGTGTGGCTTTCTCCACATGTGTCCTCTGTGTTATGGGCTTTGTAGGCTTCGACATCCTCATCCCTTGGGGAGGATTGCACCACTACTTCTTCCTAGGCTTCTTTCTTGAAGTGGAAGGTGGTGTAGACTGAACCTGTGGCGGCTTTCTTCTGTGAGATACCACCTTCCTTGATTTCTTGCTGTCAAGATAGAGTTGGCTATTTCTAACAACTCTACTCGTCCTCTCCTCTATAGACGTGTTGTCCTTGGCATACCAATCCACTCTTGGGAGTGGTTGGGAGTCAACTGAATCTACGAAGAATGAGGGGAGAATGACTTCCCCTTCATCGTCAGATAAGCCCTCGATGTATGCTGACATAAAATCAGCAATTTGTGGGAGCCTGAACCTGCTATAGTTCCTTCTTTGCACTTCATACTCATCTTGACAATTTACCCAATAATCTTCCATAGAAGATTTATGTGATGAGTGTTGCTCAAGATGCACTGCATAGAGCCCTCTGGGATCATAGGACCTCCTCTCAATGAGGTACTTGAGATTAAGCCTCACCATTTCCGACTCATCATCTTAGCATCTGTCGCGAACCTACATCTATAGAGTCCCATTTCAACGGGAAAGTTTACAGCTGCCTTCTTCTTCAAGCACAAGTAAACATGAACCTCAGACAACTGCCTTAGGAATTCCATGAAGACTACCCTATCTGAAGGGTAATGTGGCATCATGGTTGGGTGACCAATGTAGCCATACACGCGTATGTAGGAGAACGTAGGGAATTGGATGAACCAATCCGCCCAACCCGCCATTGCCTCTCTGGCTGTTTGTGAAAAGCGTATGTGCATCTCATGGTCTAGATCTCGTATGGTGTGCATAACGAAGTGATCACTTATTCTTTTAAAGTGACGCTCTGATTGAGTAAACTCAAGACGTGTAAAGTGCTCATGAACCTTCTGCACACCTAAGGTTCCCACATTGTTTAATATCCTGAAATCGCCTTGGAAGGCAATCAAGTATACCAGGTAAGAACACATGTGAAACCTATGAGCTTCTAGATACCCGGTGATCTGTTGATGGAGCGTGTCACTAATCAGAGTGGCCCAGTCATAATGTTCCCTCTTGCCAATGATTTTTGCAATGACATAATGCATCCATGACTGGAATTGATTGCCATCCTCTTGTCCAGTGATTCTATTGAGTAGAGTGATTAACACTGCATACTCATCTTTGCATTCTCCGCGTCCAACCAACTTAGGCAAGTTGCTCTTTGTCACTTTCAGCCATTTTTCTGCCATTATCCCTTGACATTTGCTCTTGGCTGCCTCGAATGCCTTCTCGCATTCCGTCACTGATATGACCTTGCTGTTAGGACATGGTGGAATATCAAAACACTTTTCTATATCCTTGGGCTTTAGATTGCAAACGACCCTCCCATCCACTGATCCGATTTCTCTTGTGGTAGGATTGTAATGCTTAATACAAGCGATTACAAGCTCCACACTCTGTAATGTGATGAGGATGGATGCAGCCTGTAGCAACCCAGATTCTTCAATGTTCTGCAACGTGATCTGGTTCATGCCCTCTAGGTCTTCTAGATCAACTATGGGGCTTACTTGATGCAAGTTTGTGTCAGTCGTTTTCAGGTAATCATGGTACAAGGCCGTCTTGGTCTTGTATTGTATCTGAGAGTACTACATCCTGAATAACTTAAAGATTGACTGCAAACTTGACCTTGTTTTGACAACTTTTGGAAACCCCTGAAAATAGCGCCCTGTCGAGAAGTATTTTTCCGGAAAAAATCTGGCACATGGGTTTTGTTCGTGCTTCAATGCTGAACAAACCCAGTTCCTCAGAATTTTGATTCTAAAATTTTTTGAAAAATCCCCAAAAATAGGGGCAACAAGTTTGTTGATTCTAGAAAATCTGACGAGATGGGTTTCACTGGAAAATTATTTTGAATCCGCCAAGTTGATCAAATTTGTGGTAGCCTGCTGCTTTGTGTGACATGCAAGAAAACCTAAGACAAGAAGAGAGGAAGTAGACAAGAAGATGCATTGGAAGTTTTTAATCTGGCTTCGTAAGAAAATCTCTCTCTGAATCCAACCTCAGATTAGCAATCTTCTTCTGCTTCAGATCTGCAAGAAATATTGAAGAACGGACAAAAACCTTGGCCAAACCTGTAAATGGCGTCCTTGAGAGCTTAATGATGTTCTTCATCATCAACCTGCAATGAAATAATGAAGTGGGGCGCCTATACCTTGATTATATAGACTTAAGCCTTAGATCTACAAGTTTGGGAACTTAACTCATGATCAAAAGTTGATTTGGCTTGATCTGAAGTTCAAAAAGGTAATTTCCATTGATCGTGGAGCAAGTTGGCCAAGTTTATCTCAAAATATCTTGACTTTAGTCAACAACTTTGCCTTTGACCTTTTCTAGGCGTCCCTTTTGAGTTTTGCAAGTTTTTTATTATTTTCTCTGTTGAATGACCCCAATTTGATCATGAATCCAGATTGATCTATTGATCCTGAGTTGTTGCTGGTACATTCACTGTCGAGCTAGAGATAAACTGAAGAGAAGTGCCTGGGAGGTAGTAAGCTGAAAAGTTGAGTTTGTGGCTTCTCAAGAAAGGGCGCCTTTCTCAAGAAAGGGCGCCTTTCTCAAGAATGGGCGCTTTTGCCTTTGCCTTGGTGATTTTTTAGTATTCATTCTTCAGCCTTTTGAATTGACCTCTCGTGCTTTGATCTGGATTTCTCGTTGATCGGAGAATTAGACAATCTCGTTTGATATCTCATCAGGTAGCCAGCTCTGTTTCACCGAGGATGACTGGAGTTGGAAAACTCAGAAGTCAATTTAGGGTTCCTTTATTCAAGGGCGCCCCTCAATGAAAAGGGTGCTTTTGCCTTTTGCACAATGATTTTCACCTTTAAAGATGCTCCAATTTGATCTTGATTATCTGTTGATTGCCTTGTCAGATGCTCGCGCTAATGATTACGTTGCCAAGGTTGACTTTGACTGAGCAAACCGTCTTGGGAGGCTTTCAGGCATCTGAGATCATCTGAAGTTCCAAAAAGAAGGGCGCCTTTCCTTGGAAAAGGCGCTTTTTACCTTGATCTTCACATTCGACAGCCATTTCGTGATACTTCATCAACTGCCTCTTTTCGCTCTATCGACAACTGCTAGTGATCAACTCATCAGATGATCCTGCTGTTTGTTTCGTTGTCGAGTCAGCAAGCGAACGCCGAGGATGACTGCCTTGGATGATTCAACAAGTTGCATTTGACCCTTAAGAATCAAGGGTGCCTCTGTCTGAAAAAGGCTCTTTTCAGCATCATGAACTGATCTCTCCTTTGTAACGTTTCCAGAGTTAGTCAAATTTTGACCTTTTTTGGAAACGAGAATCTCCTTCGTCAAACAGCATCATTCTAGACCTTTTTCACCATGGTTGCATTGTTGAAGCTTTTTAAGCTTAGCTTTCAACACCTGGTACTGGCCAATCTGCCATTAATGGTTGCGGAGCTCCTAACTTTGTTCCTGAAAAACAGAAATAGACCCACCAGAGTAAAACGTGTCTTTTGATGATTCTAACTTGACCAATGTGATCGTGAAGTCATTTAATCCTATCAAAATCATTTTTGATCATTTCCGGGAAGGTCCTATTTTCGGGGTTACCCTAAAAATAGGGGCGTAAAACCCTAATTCTCAAATTTTAAGAATTTTGCATGTGTTCCTTGACAGAAACCCACAAAGACCCTATGTAGTTTGACCTAAAACAGACTTTAGACGGCATTTTAATAAGATTTAGCTCAATTTATATAGAATGCCAAAAATTTATTTTGGGTACAACAGAAAGCTTTTCCATCTAGCAAGTTTGCACTAGAATCTATGCAACAAGCTATTCCTAAAAGAAATGGGGACAAAGCCCTTGAAGAGAGGCATCCAAAGGTAAGAAGAAGGGAAAGAACCAATTTGACAACCTAGGATTTTGGCAATTTTCACCTCTCACTAGGAGGAGCATTGAGAAAAAAGATGGTGCTTTTAGGTAGGCTAGTTTTTTGTCCCAAAGCATTCTCATAGTTGGATAAGGTTAGTTTTGGTTCCTTTGCTTCCAAGATTGAGGCTTCACCAACCACTATGGTATCGTCCACAAATTGCTAGTAAGAAATGGGATCACTAGTAGAAGCAAATTTGACACCTCTTAGCTTGCCCTCAAAAACCACCTGTCAAAGACTTCTTCTTGAGGCTTCTGCTAGAATGATAAACAAGATGGGAGAAACAAGGTCTCCTTGACGGATCCCTCTAGAACCTTTGATGAAGCCAAAAGGGAGAACATTAATGATGATAGAAAATTTCAATGTAGAAACACATGCCATAACAATTTTCAGGAACTTATTCCCAAACCCATTTTTTCTAGAATTTTGATGAGAAATTCACATGGAACTATGTCATAAGATTTAAGTAAATCCAACTTCAGAAACAAGCCCTACCTTTTTATTGATATCCATAGAATGAAGCATTTCATGAATGTTGATGATGGAATCAAGAAACTACCTTCCATGGACAAAACCACTCTACTACAGAGAGCTCAAGTTCAAGAGATTTTGCTAAATCTTAAGGAAATGATTTTAGCAAAAAACCTTGTACACCAAGTTGCAAAGGCTAATTGGACAAGAATGTAAGAAGATGGCCACCCCAACCTTTTTTGGGATGAGAACTGAAAAAGTAGTGTTCCTTAAGCAAACTACCACTCCTAAAGAATTTCCTAGCTGTAGCCACCAAGTCATCAACCACAACATCCCAATATAACTGTGTTGGCGTTTAAATTAGCACCTCTAGAGTGCTGATTGTAAACGTTCAGCTATTTCAAATGTTTTGCAACACTTCTTCGTTATTTAAAGAGAAGTCCCTCTCTGCTGGGAGCAATGCGTAAGGAAGGGAAACGGTAAACTAAAGTTCCTATCTTTTTATGCTTCAGCGTAGGACACAAGGGTGCACAAACACAATGCGCCGTAGCTAAGCTTTTCTCTGGTTTCATGCAGATGTCAACTACAACTAAACTAGCTTCTATCTATCCAATACCTTCAAGGTAAAAAGAGCATGAGGTTAAAGGAGCGGGAATGGGTTGCTTGGATCGCCTGAATTCGCCATCTCCTGAGAGTATGACCGAGGCCCTGAACTCTCAGGTATACACCGGGATAAGGTTGGTACAAGCAAACGCTCTTTACGGTAAACTAGATCTGAGACCTGCCAAGGAGGAGGGACTCCTATCCGAGGTATGGGCTAGGAAATAGTTTACAAGAAACAACAAATAATGATGTCTTGGCAAACAAGCTTGCTAAGGAGGAGGGACTCCTATCCGAAGTATAGCTTGAAAGTCAATACATTAAACAACAACGAACGATAACTGTCACTAACAAATATCCAAGGAGGAGGGACTCCTATATGAGGAGGGAAATGAAACAACGAGCTATTAGATACAAGACGTAGACATAACTCAAATAGATTGATCAAAATGCAAGCGCCTTCTGATATTCTCCTTCAAAGCTTTATCAACGAATTACAAAGGTTGGGAAAGCAAAGGCACGAAATCATGCACAATTACGATCGACCAACGAACTCTCATCCAAGAGTGAACAAATATCCGCTTTCAAAGCTGTTGGCAACAATGGCACAGCAATTTTGCATAGCAAGTAAAAGTTAAACAAACAATGAGCCCAAGGCTCTTATTTATAGAACTCAAAGGAGTGGGCAACCCCAAAATCTCCTTGAGTTAACAATGAGTTCTTGCCAATCAATTAGCAAGATTTATTCCTAAAAAGGGGAACAAGCAGTTAACTGGAAGACTACTTCAGTTAACTGAAAGTAAACAAAGAGTCAACTGGAAACTACTTCAGTTGACTGAAAGTAAACTAAAGGTGAACTTTAATGAAAGTATCCCTCCAAAATAGACATCCACGTTTAGTGGAGATCTAGGATCCACAAATCATGGAAGTCAATTAGACATCCTTAATCAGTGGGATCTGACAATGCATGATTTAAGGGATATGGAGTTAAACTTGGAAAGAAGCATCAAGTTAACTCCAATTACATTTAATGTCATCTTGAGTTGACTTGGAAAGAAGCATCAAGTCAAACTCAAGTATCATAAATGCCACTTGGAGGGTGAGGGACGTCCTTCTTTGGTGCATTTATAGCTCACCATTAATCAGCAGTGTCTCTATCCATTGATTGACTTCATCAGCTTCTGGGGAGTTAATGCTCTGTAGAATGATGGCGTGGCGTCGCAGCATTACCTCACCCGTTGTGAGTTGATTTCTGAAGTCTATACACTGAGATGCTGCCTCTTCAAACTTGGTTGATAAAGCTGCTACCTTAGCCAGCTTGCAACCATCTGGATCATCAAGAAAGGTACTGCGGATGACATCTCTGAACTAGTTCTGTACCATGACCATCTCGACGTATTCTCCTCCCTCCCGTTGATATTCCATGCGAGGGAAAGATATTACCAACATTCTTGCGAAGTTGATAATAGTGGCAACCACCCTTCTGTAATCAATCAACTCCACTGAATGAGCGTCATAGGCTTTCACCTTGTACGCCAACTGTTCCTTCCAAGCAAAGAGATGTTGCTTGTTTTCTTCGGAGTATACTAATTGATATGCCAACTACAAATCTGCAATTGTAGTCTCGTCTTCTAGCCTTCTTTCTACAATTCTTTGTTCTGATTGTTGGATCTCTGCACGAAGTCCATGTGCTCTATCCTGTAACTCGTATAGATTTCCATTATACATCTACCCTTGAGAACAAACTCTTCCACTTGATCTCTCAAATGTTTGTCGTATGTTATCAATTGTTGATGGTTTTGTTCGGCGGGGAGATCTAGCAATCCTGCTGGTAAGGATGAGACGTTTGGGGTGCCATGTATCAAGCTGGTTATGTATGACCTCAGTTTCTGATTTTCAGCCTTTAAGGCTGCCTTTTCTTTACCATCCTTAGCCATTCTTTCTTGTGCGCTCACCGAAGCTATTCCGAGAAGGTCTGCCTCCACCTGTCGTGTAGTCTTCCCGAGGTTAAGTTGAGACAATGTGTAGTCTTCTACTTGAACCTCGTGTATGCTTTTCTCTACTGGTGGGGCAGCAGTCTCTATGATGATTTCACACTCTACATTCCTTTCTATCTGAACTTGATTCTTTAACCTCTTCGCCGGCATGTCTTGTGGGACGTGGTCGAATTCGGTAAAGTCAAGTTCATAGGAGGGTTTTTCCCTCTTTCTTCCTAGGAAACCTTCAAGCCAAATAGAGTCTCGGCGAACTTCACTAGGAGGAATGTGAGGCCCTTGAATGCTAGATGTGTGAGACTGTGCTGGAGCAATGTCTCTTGGGGGCGAATCCAAGTCGATGAGGACTTGCGACTGTTGTAATGCTGGTGATGTTGGTGGCTCTGCTTCCATAACAGGCACCGATTCTGCTACTACTTCTGCTACTGTTGTTTCTACCATTGGCTCTGTCACTGGTTCTTCAGCAACTACTGTTGCTGGCTCTTCTGTGACAACTTCTGATGGATCAAGGGTAGCAGTCTCTACTCTTTGTTCTGGGGCAGCAGAACCCATGATTATTTCTAGACTATGCGTGGCTTTCTCCACAAGTGTCCTCTGTGTTCTGGGCTTTGTAGGCTTTGACATCCTCATCCCTTGAGGAGGATTACACCATTGCTTTTTCCTAGGCCTTGTTCTTGAAGTGGAAGGTGGTGTAGACTGAACCTGTGGCGGCTCTGTAAAGTGAGGTATCACCTTCTTTGATTTCTTGCTGTCGAGAAAGAGTTGGCTATTTCTAACCACTCTACTCGTTCTTTCCTCTATGGATGTGTTTTCTTTGGCATACCAATCCACTCTTGGGAGTGGTTGGGAGTCAACTGAATCTGCGAAGAATGAGGGGAGAATGACTTCCCCTTCATCATCTGATAGGCCCTCGATGTCTGCTAACATAAAATAAGCAATTTGCGAGAGCCTGAATCTGTTGTAGTTCCTTCTTCGCACTTCATACTCGTCTTGACAATTTACCCAATAATCTTCCATAGAAGATTTGTGTGACGAGTGTTGCTCGAGGTGCGTTGCATAGAGCCCTCTAGGATCATAGGATCTTCTCTCAATGAGATATTTGAGATTAAACCTCACCGTTTCTTGACTCATCATTTTGGCATATGCCGCGTATCCGCATCTATATAGTCCCATTCCAATGGGAAAGTTAACAGCTGTCTTTTTCTTCAAGCGCAAGTAGACATGAACTTCGGACAACTGTCTCAGGAATTCCATGAAGACTACCCTATCTGAAGGGTATCTTGGTAGCATGGCGGGGTGACCAATGTAGCCATACACGTGTATGTAGGAGAATGTAGGAAATTGGATGAACCAATCTTCCCAATCTACCATTGCCTCTCTGGCTGCTTGTGAAATACACACGTGCATCTCATGGTCAAGCTCACGTACTGTGTGCATAATGAAGTGATCACTCGTTCTCTTGAAGTGTCACTCCGCTTGAGTAAACTCAAGATGTGTAAAATGTTCGTGAACCTTCTGCACACCTAAGGTTCCCACATTGTTCAATATTCTGAAATCACCTTGGAAGGCAATCAGGTATACCAAGTAAGAGCACATGTGGAACCTATGAGCTTCCAAATACCCGGTGAGTTGTTGGTGGAGTGTGTCACTAATCAGAGTGGCCCAGTCATAATGTTCCCTTTTGCTAATGATTTTGGCAATGACGTAAAACATCCATGACTAAAAAAGATGGCCATCCTCTTCTCCAGTGATTCTATTGAGTAGAGTGATTAACAATGCGTACTCATCTTTACATTCTCCCCGTGCCACCAACTTAGGCAAGCTTGCCTTTGTCACTTTTAGCCATTTTTCAGCTATTACCTTTCGACTTTTGTCCTTGGCCGTCTCGAATGCCTTTTCGCATTCCATCACTGATATGACTTTGCTGTTAGAACATGAGGGAATATCAAAGCACCTTTCGATATCCTATGGTTTTAGACTGCAAACAATTCTTCCATCTACTGCTCTGATTTCTCTGGTGGTAGGATTGTAATGCTTGACACAAGCAATTACAAGCTCTATGCTTTGTAGTGTGGTGGGAATGGATGCGAACTGTAGCAACCCAGATTCTTCAATATTCTGCAATGTGATCTGATTCATGCCTTCCAACTGCTCCAGATCAACCACTGGATTTACCTGATGTAAGTTTGTGTCAATTGTTTTCAAGTAATCATGGAGTAGGGCCGTCTTGGTCCCGTATTGTACTTGAGAGAACTGCATCTTGAAAAACTTAAAGATTGACTGTAAACTTGATTTTGTTCAGATGATTTTCGGAAACCCCTAAAAATAGCGTCCTGCCGAGAAGTATTTTTCCGGAAAAAATCTGGCACATGGGTTTTGTTCGTGCTTCAATGCTGAACAAACCCAGTTCCTCAGAATTTTGATTCTGAAACTTTTTCAGAAAAACCCCCAAAAATAGGGGCACAAAGTTTGCTGATCTGGAGAATTTGTTGAGATGGGTTTCTCTAGAAAATTATGTTGAATCTACCCAGTTGATCTGATCTAATGTAGCCTGTTGCTTTTTCTGTAAAATGCAAGAAAACCTAAGACCAGAAGAGAGGAAGTAGACAGAAGATGGATTGGAAGTTTTTTTATCTGATTTCCTGAGAAAATCTGTCTCTGAATCCAATCCTCAAATTAGCAATCTTCTTTTGCTTCAGATCTGCAAGAAAAATGAAGAACGGATGAAAACCTTGTCCAGATCTATCAATGGCGTCCTTGAGAGCTTGTGGCTGTTCTTGATTCTTAACCTGCAATGAAATAATGAAGTAGGACGCCTTCTCCTTGAATATATAGATTCAAGCCTTAGATCCACAAGTTTAGGGACCTAACTCATGTTCAAAAGTGATTTTGGCTTGATTTGAAGTTCAAAAAGGTGATTTCCACTGATCGTGGAGTGTTTTAGCCAAATTTAACTCAAAATATCTTGACTTTAGTCAACAACTTGACCTTTGACTTCTTCAAGGCATCCCTTTTGATTTTTGCAAGTTTTTTATTATTTTCTCTCTGGAATGACCTCAGTTTGATCCTGATTCAAGTTTGATCTGTTGATCCTAAGACGTTGTTGACACGTTCACTGCGGAGCTGGATCCAACTTGATGAGGAGTGTCTGGGAGAGCTGATGATGAAAAGTTGAGTTTAGGGCTTCAAAAGAAAGGGCTCTTTTGCTAATGCCTTGGTGAATTTTCAATCTTTGTTCTTCAGCCTTTTGAAATGACCTTCCATGCTTTGATCTGGATTTCTCGTTGATCGGAGAGTCAGATGATTTCGCTTGATGTCTCACCAGGTAGCTAGCTCCGTTTTGTCAAGGATGACTGCAGTCAAAAATCTTGGAAGTCATTTTAGGGCTCCTTTATTTAAGGGCGCCCCTCCTTGAAAAGGGCGCTTTTGTCCTTTGGCAAGTTTATTTCCATCTAAAAAGTTTCCTAATTTGATGTTGTTTATCTGTTGACTGCCCTATCGGGTGTTGGTGCCTGCAGTTGCATTGCTGAGATCTATCTATGCTGGGAAAATTGTTCTGGGAGACCTTTGGTCTTTTGTCAGCATCTTGAGATCCAAAAGGAAGGGCGCCTTTCTTTTGAAAAGGCTCTTTTTCCTTTGATCTTCACTTTTGACAATCATTTCCTGATATTTCTTCAATTGCCTCTTTTCACTTTCTCAACAACTGCTTCTGATCAATTCATCCGATGATCTAGATGTCTGTTTCGTTGTTGAGCCAGCAAGCAAACGCTGAGGATGACTTCCTTGAACGATCCAATAGACTGCATTTGACCCTTAAAGATCATGGGCGCCCCTGCTTGAAAAAGGCTCTTTTCAGCATGTAAACTTGTTTCTCCTTCGTAACGCTTCCAGAGTTAGTCAAATTTTGACCTTTTTGGATTTCAGAAATCTCCTTCATCAAACAGCATCATTTTAGATCTTTTCTGCCATGGTTGCATTGTTGAAGCTTTTGAAGCTTAGCTTGCAGCGCCTGGTACTGGCCAATCTGCCATTAATGGCTGTGGAGCTTCTAACTTTGTTCCTGAAAAATAGAAATAGACCCACCAGAGTAAAACTTGTCTTTTGATGATTCTGACTTGACTGATGTGATCGTGAAGCCTTTTAATCCTATCAAAATCATTTTCAATTATTTCTGGGAAGGTCCTATTTTCGGGGGTTTCCCTAAAAATAGGGGCATAAAACCCTAATTTTCAATTTTTCAGAATTTTGCACGTGTTCCTTGACAGAAACCCACCAAGATTTTATGATTGGTTTGACCTAAAACAGACTTTATATGGCATTTTAACAAGATTTAGCTCAATTTATACAGAATGCCAAAAAAATTATTTTGGGTACAACAAACTGAAAGAAGAAATGGGGAAATCGGTCGTGACTAAAACTTTACTTCTTCAAAAGAGAGAGCAACCAATTTCAACTCTTCCTTCAAAATAGGTTTAATCAGCTCCATAGTATCTTGCCAATCAATAACAAAGGGGATAACCTTTACGATATCACTCTAATCACAGTATCATAAATAGTGTTTTCAATTAGGATATTTTTGAGAAAACCAGCTACTTTATCCATTTTAGAGGGCTTCATCAGTAAATCAGTTACCATCCTCCCAAATTTCTTTCAAATTGTTTGAGAAGCGATGTTTCATATTGGTTAAATGAAAAAACTCAACGTTCCTATCCCCAACCTTTAGCCAAATCACTCTATATCTCTGCCTCCAAAAAGTCTTCTTCTTTGCCAATTAAGGAATGAAGCTCACATAAGAGAACTTTTTCTTTCATCATCATTTCCTATGTCATTCCCCAGATCTGGATATCCTTTTGTAATGTGTCTAATCTAGCTATAACTTCAACTTTCTGTTCAAAGATGTCACCCAATGAAACGTTATTCCATCTTCTAACATTAATCTTAACATTATTTAACTTCTTAGCAATCCAAAACATAGCCGATCCTTGTAATTTTTTATGTTCCACCAATCAGCAATTCTACCAACCAGGAGGGGATGTTGAGTCCACATTTTCTCAAATCAAAAAGGAAAACTTTTTTGTTTACCCTTTGTTTCAACATAAACAGCAATCAAGGAGTGATCAAATCCAATCCTAGATAAGGCAAAGAAAGAGAAGAAACAAAAATTTAACCAATCTAGGGAAACAAGGGCACAGTGAATTAATGAAGGGCCAATCTATTGATTAGACCAAGTGAAATCAGCAGCTTCTAACTCCAGATCTATCAAGGTGTTTTGGTTAAATCAGCAAGATCTTCCCAGCTATCAGAGCATGATTGAGTACCTCCTTTCTTTTCATTTTCCATTAGAGAATTAAAATCCCTGATAATCATCGGTTTCAAGTTTGTATGAATTATCCTAAAGGTAGTTAGACAACACCAAAGGTTTTTCCTAGCACACCTTATATTAGCGGCATAGATGTTGGAAATCATCCAAGAAAAATTTCCTTCTTTATGGTGAAATAAGATGGTAACATGATTGGGATCCACAAACAAAAGAGACTTGTCCAAAATAGTAGAGTTCTAGAGAGTCATAAATCCTCCTAAGCCCCTAATAGCATCCATACATTCACAACCACTATCTTTAATGTATCTATTCTTGATTCTATTTACCCATTCCATGAGCATCTTAGTTTCTTGAACCAATAATACGTCCAACTTGTTATGTCTAGCTAAGTTCACTAGAAGGTCATGCTTATGAGGGTTATTTAGCCCTTTGACATTCCAAGACAAATTTTTCTCTCTCCCTTAGATCCTTAGGGTAAGCCTTCCATTTTTCTTCTCATCTGATCCACAATTTTCCATCTTCTTACTCCTTGTTTTCTTGACAAGAGGCCTAGGAGAGTTTTTTCCTTGAGATATTCTTACTTCCATTCACTGCCTTTGGGGAAACCACTAAGGGGGAACTGCTTTCCATCGGTGAAATTGCAACCGAAGGGCAACTCGCCCTTGCATCTTCAAATTCAAGCATATCTCTAGATTTATTAATTTTTTGCTTCTTTGGATTACAATCCAAAGATGCCAACTAGTTGTCTATAATGTCCCTTTTTGGTCCATTCCAACATTCTAGGAAAGTTTCAAGATTATTGGAGAATGTCGATTTTCTTGAAACAGTTTTCTGACAATGGCTAAGTATTCCAAGAGTCAAGATGAATACAATGGTTTTAGCCAAGTGCGGATCCAACTTTTAGGGAGCATTCCACACTTCTTGGAGATTTCCAACATTCTTGAAGGCTCCAACTTTTCCAAAGACCTTAGGATGTGTAAATAAAAGTAATTAAATAAATAATTTAAGTTGTCTTAAGGTGATTTTATATTATAAAGGCAACTTAAGTTTATTTATTTATTTATTTAAAAGAAGGGTGGCCTACATCATAAAGTGTTTTTAAAAGAAGGTCAAAAAAAAGTGTTAGCACTAGGCATGGGGTACAAATGACTTAAAAGCTTATTATTCAAAGGTGACATTCAAATGGAGAATTAAAAGTAATGTTTAATTTAAAGTTCTTGAAAAGTCACTTTATTTTATTATTGAGAAGATAAGTGATTTTTTTAAAAGGGAAATTATTTAGTTGCTCTAAAGTTGCCCTAAAAGTGTATATTAAAGGAGTTGTGTAGAGAAGAAGGGTTAGACTGAATATTACATTTGTTATTTGCTTTGAGTGAAAACATGGGTTCTTTTCATATTTCTTGAGGACGGAAACCCTCTTGAAATACCAATTTTGGGGACAAAAACCCTCTTAGTTGGAAAAAGTGATTTCATCCAGAAGTCACCTATGTGCTAAAAATATTGGGTTTTGGGGACGAAAACGCTCAACATCCATTGGAGCAATTTCATACAGAGATTGTCTTGGTGCTGAAAGAAGACATTTCAGTTTGTGTTGCAAGGTTAAATTATTTTTCCAGTTGTGTTTCAATGGAGATTTTTGATGTGTTTTGACATGATTTTTGGCATGCAAGCATTTATCACACAGATTTAAGAAGTTTGTGGGCTTGTGAAGTGATTGAAAGAGGTTTCTTCTTGAAACCAAGCAAAAAATAAGGTGAACTTTGGTGATTTATAATAGTTTTATGACAGTTGTACCTGTTGTACCAGCATCGTTAAGTTCAGTTTCAGACCAACAAATTGACTGATTTCTCATTCTGTCTGGTGTCTATTGTGTTCATGGTGCTTGGGGGTCAGTTTGGTGTGTTTTGAAGTGACTTTAATGTGGTTTACCAGATCATATGCATTGGGTGGTGTGCTGGGCATGCTAGCTATGAATTTATGAGTGTTTACCTTGCTGTTCTAACATATTTACCACTGATTTTCAGTGTTGTAGCAGTCATAGAAATCAGTAAGATGAGTTTGATTGTGTTTGTATGCATTCAAGTAGTGTTTGCCATAGTTGGCAAACTCAGTGAGTACTCGGCGAGCACTCGCCACTTTTTTACCTTGCTGAGTTACTTGCGAGTTAATTTGCCAGTCAGACTCACCAGAAACTCAACGAGTTTGACAAAAAAAATCACCAGACTCATTAAAAATGCAACACACGAAAAAAAAACAAAAGAAAAAGCAGAAAGAATAGTCAAAAAGGTCACGATTTTTCCCTATAAATACATGAACACCCCTCACACTTCCTTACACAACACTTGGAGAGAAAATATTTTTCACAAAAATGTGCCAAATACCTAATTTCTCCCTTAATTGATAAAATTATGAAAATGGTGAGTGACATGAAGTTTTGTGTGGTTTCAAAGGCCTTAATTTGGGCTCGGCGGCGGAGGCGCTGCCCCTTGACCTCGCCCTATATTGCAACAGGGAATGCACGATGGGCGTTGTCCCCAAACCCCCACAAGGAGCGCTACCTCTAGACCCCAATAAAAGATGCTGACCTTCAACCCCATTGGGGTCTCCACTCCTAGACCCCTAGTTATTAGGATCTCTTTTCATATAAGAAATTTGATTACAATGATGGGATTTGGACTTAGACAATTATCTTTATCGCTATCATAATATCATTGATCAATGATGAAGTATCATACTATCAATATCAAAGATTCAAATGCCATTATTATTATAAAATACAACACAACCTTCAACTTTGCACAAGAAAGGTAGACAAAATATAAGAGGAGGTCATTGATTTGGTCGAGTCAATCCCACAAGCATAGCCTTCAATGTCGAGCTATTGTATCCATTATTCAGCTTCGCATGATGATTCCATTTTGTAATCTATATGTATTCAAGAATCAAATTTAATAGAAAACACTTCCTCATGGTTTCTTAGACTCATTTTGCAATTGAATTTTGCAAAAAAGAAGTGTTTTTATAAGAAACTTTAGTACTTTTTAAGTTGTCAAGTTTTTTGCCGAGTTTCTGCCAAGTTTTTGCCGAGTCAAAAAGTTTGGGCTTGTCAAGTACTCTCCAAGTCCGAGACTATGAACTATGGTGTTTGCAGCTATGGCGGTGGTGTTTAAGTGAATTATCAGCACTGTATCAGTCTGATTTGACAATGTATCAGCTATATCAGAGTGTTATCAGACTTGCATCAGCACCTTGCATCATCCTTATGAGGTATTCTTCAGTTGGGTACATGATTATATTGAATCATCAATGATATTTGGCCTAATTTATGTTATTGCAGAAGACTGATTTTATAATCAAATTATATCAAATTTATATCATTAGTATATCTCATATCATGTTATTTTGTAATGCATTTCCTAACTGTTTGTAAACCCCGGATGGTAGCACTGCTGAAGGGTCGTCATTTGCATGCATATCATATTGTACTATTGGATGGTTTACCGCCAATAGTTATAGCATATCATTCAGCCCATTTGGCATTGAACAAGCTAGCATTATCGACCATTTTGGTCATAGTCAAGCTTAGACATTCTGCTAATGGCTTGCATTGCATTCACGCAATCCGCCAAAGATGTGTTGATAAGGCTGGCTCTGCCACCTACGTGTCATTTTACAGTCCATTGAAGAGGTGTTGATTAGGCTGGTTCAGCCACCTATGTATTTGGTCAACTTGTCGCCATTCAATTTTGTTGCATGCATCATAGATAGTGTGTGGTCGAAGCATCGTATGCTCTCACCTTGCCCACTCTGGGATCTAGGTGATCAAAAGGTGTGAAAGCATTGCATATTCATTTCTATATTGCAAAAAAATAAAAATAAAAAAGTAGGGTGGGTTGCTACATTGTCTTGCTCCAACAGAGTACAATTATAATTCTTCTCTGAAATAACTCCCTACATAGGTGTTGGATTGATGAGGTTAAGCCTAAGCTTAGGATTTGGGAACCCTAGATCCTCAATCATCGTATTGTTCTGGTCTATTCTAGGATCTTTTGTAATGAATGCAACATCCTCCTACCAAGAGAAAGATTGCTCTTTAGGGGAGAAGAAGGGCCTACTTTATCCTGTCTTTTTTCCAAAGCTGCCTTACCCAAAGGGCAATCCTTAGCCTGATGGCCAACATTTTTGCAAGAAAAAAATGCAAAGAGGGATTTCTCAAAAACCAAATCTTCCCTCCATACATCGAATTCAGAGCAGATGGAAATCTATGGAGGAAGGATAGTTTTGGCATCAACAATAAGACAAATTCTTGCATCAATGGCCAGAAGGTAGCCAAAAGCACTTGCTATGCTTCTCAAAACTTCCTCTTCACAATATTCCATAGGGAGTCCAAGTATCCTAACTGAAATCAGAGCAACATTGAAGGATTCCTTACACAAGAAGAAAGCATACCACCTTTCTAGAACAAGATTATCCCAACCCATAAACCAAGGGCCCTGTAATGTCCCCATTTTTGCTCACCTCAGCATCTCGTTGATTAGCCTATCATTTTGACCCTCGTATTAACTCATGGTTAGAGGGTCCTGTTTGGCAATTATCGGGTTCATCTTCTCTAGAGCATGGTATCATTCAGGATTGGCCTTTGATGGTGTTTTGAGACTCAATTATGCACACTTACTATTTATTGTAAGTCACCTGGTTATTGGAGTCTAGTATTACTATTTGTGGAAAGGCACCTGAATGCTTAGTGAACACCGTGGTTGACCCCCCGACACAATCAGAATCGACTTCATTAAAAATCATCATTTCATTCTGAATCGAGAAATAGTAATACTAGATTTTTAATGAAGTTATGTATTTTTAATTATTATTAAAGTTAGCTTTAATCATCATAATTAATAATTTAAAGGTACATATTATTAAGTCATGTTATGACTTCATTAAAAGTGGGGCCATTTAATTATAAAAGACCAATTATTAAAAGTACCTTGGTTTTGGCGCCCTCATAATGAGACTTTATTAAAAAGTCATCAAAAGCATATTTGAAATATATTTTAATGATTTTAATACTTCTTGGAAATTGTGCCTTCCAAGGGGAAATATAAAAAGCTTCAACAAAAGCAAATAAGGCATTCATTCAAACTATTCAACACTTGTGATATTTTATGAGTTTTTGCTTTGGGCATTGAAAACCAGGGGTTTCTGCCATTATGAACTTTGGAGAGCGTGGCTGCTTCAGAGTTTGTGCTTCCTAAGGTTGTGAAATACCAGCTGAAGGTTGCCTTGTGGATTGGCTTCATTTAGGAGTCAATATTGAGCATATTTGTGAAGTTCTTACAAGTTTTTTGAAAGGGTTATGCACAGAAAATCTTAAGGACGTCATTGTTGATAGAGATCATCACAATAATCTTTTGCTGGGCGAATTTAAGACATTTTGCAGGCCGTATGATCTCATCATCAGGCCGTACTATTTCCTCATCAGTCCGTACAGCTGCTGTGTGAAGGGAGGAATGGGAATTAGAGGCTGATAACGCCTTTCTTTTGGGCATATTTCTACCTTCATCAGGGGCGGCTAGGTCTGGTCCATTATCTGATTGCATTTAATTGGTGGGAAACTCAACAATTGCTGCAATTTTGCCATCCAAGGGTTCACCAGTCTGCTGCAATCATTTCCAGATTTGCCCAATATTTTGCTTATCATTCCGGGTATGAAATATATGAAAAGAACTCTATTTAATTAAATCTGATTTCAAAATCTGAATTCCTTTATGAGAATTTGCTTCTTAATTTGTGTATATATTTGCACATCTTTCTATGTAATTGCATTTCCTGGCATCAATATCAAAAAAATACAAAAAAATACAACAAAACAACAAAACACCAAAAAAAGAACAGCAGTTTGGGAAGAACAAGGGTTCTTACAGGCCCCTACTAGAATATTGCATAAGTCTTCTTCATAAGAGAAAGAGAGAGAAAAAACACCTCTAGCCATAGCAAGGAAATCCAGTTGCCCTTCAGTGTGCCATTGCTTGAGAGCTCAAGACCTGACTGTGTCGACGCTTGAATGAAGCCCAAGGAATTCCCCTATCAACAAGGTTTCAATTTTAGAAGCCCCTTTGTCTATAATAACATCAAGAACTTAGATACCAAACTCAACTTGATTAGATCCAACAAAAAGAGTGACTAGAGGATTGAATATAGATCCCTTCCCCTTGCACAAACCCGCTCGTGGTTTGAACAGAGAGGCCAACAACCTTTTGGGATTTTCAATTGCTGCCATGAAAAAGGACCCAAGCAAGGCTCACCCAACCCATGAGAAGGGGCAAGGGCATGCTTAGCACCCTCAAAACCACCCCTATCCACCTCGAAGACTAATAGGCTGGTAGACCCCTTAGTGTTAGAGCAATCATGCGTTAGATAATAATTAGTTAATCATTAATTAATTATTATTCTACTTTATTTATTCTCACGCACTTAAGCTAAACTTAGGAGTGTTTTTTTTTTTTTTTTCTATTAACTAAAGAGCTATTATTAGATCATTTTGTCTCATCACAGGATGATGACACTTGTCATGATCTAATCCCTTTATCATTTAGGGTTGCTCTTATAGAGCACTCTCTCCTTGTATTATTCATTTTGTAAGTATTTTCTTGTTGAGGAATAGCAAATCTTTGTTTTGCAAAGCTCTTGCATGGAAGGTGTTTTGTTCGTTGTTTGATTCTTTGTCTCATGTTATTCACAAATCTAACATGGTATCAGAGTGTGGAATCAATGAACCCCTTCTCCATTTTTGAGTTTTTTTCTCAACTAGGGTTATAGGATCAAATCTGAAATTTTCAATGTTTTTTTTGCAATTTTTGAAGGTTGGCGAATTTTAGGAGTATTTTGGTGTGAAAAGGACCTCACCATTGCATTCAAGGGGCCGATTCAATAAATTTTGACATAAATTTTCCTATTTTTGGTGGCAGGGGTTTCAAAGGCAAAAAAATTTACCAAGGGCCTCTGTACAGCCCCTGTACTAACAGAATTGAAAAAAATTAGAAAAAATATATATAAGTACACAACGCTGCACGCATATAAATAGGCACTTTGCCACCCTTGAGTGGAACCCACAAGCAGCGCCACCAACATCTGCCACCTTCAAAAAATCCACTCGCCTGCAGACTAAGCCCCTGAGGGCTTATTACTTAACCCAACGGTCACTTCAATGACCGTGACCTCAACTTCAGCCCCCTGCAGTTTTTTAGCACCAACCTAGGGTCATATTGCAAACCAAGGGCTACAAATCAGCCCTAGGCCATAGCCCCCCAATCCACCATAGGACTAGGGGCCTATTTTTTAGCCCCTAGGTCATCCTCAAGGCCAAATTGAGCAAATTTGAGCAACTTTCACTAAATCAGGTGTAACTTGGGCCATACGATCTTCGTTTTTAGAAAACTTTATATCATCAGAAAGTTGGTTTTGAGCCCATTTTAGATCTGCAAGTATTTTTTCTTGATTTTTTTCCAAAAATTTGCTACAACTAGTTGAAGTCAGATCATCTTTTCTATGCTTCTGAGGTCATAACTTGGGCATACGAACTCCATATTTTACGAACAAATAGGTGTTGGAAAGGTGTTCTAGTGCTCTACACAGCCATGCAAACCATTTTACTAGAATATTTACTAGGTACACAAAGATCTATCTGATGTGATTTTTTGCTTTATTAAGCTTTTTTGCTCTCAAAATTGTATTAGGGTTTGGCTTTTCTTGTTGTGGGGGGTATATTTCTCGCTTTCAGCATCTATATACATCACAGAACAGCAATCCTTTACCACACATTGTTTTGAAAACCTCAACCGTCATGGCATACGCCTCTTCATTTGAACGTCTTACGCCACACAACTATCATATCTAAAAAGCTCATATGACCAGAATGCTCATGTCTATGGGTTTATGGTCCACTTTGAATGAAATACAACCAGCATTGACTCATCAATTTGAGATATTTCAGCATAGGAACAAGACGGATGAGACTATAGGACTGATTTCACTTAATGTTTCAGACAGTCTCTTGTTTCATCTTGAGTCTTGTGCCACTCCTAGGGCTATGTGGGCAAAGTTCAGTGATCTTTTTGGCACCATCAATGAGTATAGAGCTCTACATATTGAGGCAAAATTAACATCACTTGTACCTAATTCTTTCCCCTCCATTGAGGACTTCTTGCAATATTTTAAGTCACTCAGATCTCTTTTGCAAGGTTGTGGGAAGAATAAAACTAACAAAGAATGTGTTTTCTTGATTTCGTCTAAACTTAGAGGACCGTTTCAAGTCTTCTCTTTTACTTTATACTCTATTATGGATGCGTTGGGTGATGAATTTACCATGCCGAATTTCGAGGCTTTTTGTGAGGCTTTAACTTGTGAACAGGCAAAGTTAACTCAATTTGATTCTCTTTCCGATTCCAAAACCCAGGCATTGGTAGCACAGACATCCAAAGGGAAAGACAAGAAGAATCCGAAGCCCAAGACAAATTCTTCATTAGGTAGTGAGTGTTCCTCAAAACCATCTCAAAAGTTAGAATAGAAACCTCAAACCACTCCTCAATATGACAAATCTTCTAAGTCTAGTGAGTCTTCGTCCAAGACAAAGAAGAAATCAACCTTACAATTTTTGTGGTAAGGAGGGGCATCCAACAAATAGATGTTGGAAAAGATTAGAGGCTTTGGAGGAATCCATGCAGCAGCATAACATCTCAATCCCTAAATCTTCTTTTACAAGTAAAGGTCATACTCTTTCTGCACAGGCCTTACCTTCTACAGCTCCATGGATACTTGATTTCAGTGCAACACATCACATGACACACTCTCAAGATTTGATCTCATCCCTTTCAGACTGTAACACTACTCAGATTGTAGTTGGGGATTCTACAAAGCTTTCAATTTTGGGCTCAGAAAATGTCACCCTTGAGGGTAGTTTTCAGGAAGTTCTTGTTGTTCCTGATATCTCCACCAACCTTCTTTCAGTGTATCAGATTTTCCAATATGGCACCAATAGGGTAGTTGAGTTTACCCCACATGATGTAGTTATCTGAGACCTTCATAATCCTAATATTATTGTGGCCACTGGGAGTGTTGATTATTGATGGTTTTGAGAGTTCAACTAGTACAAGTTCATCCTTTATAGAAAATGCAGATACTGAGAGTAAGCTTTGGCATGAACGTTTTGGTCATGTCAATTATCGCTATCTCCAGCAGATGAGTACACAGGCATTGGTGTTGGGGCTCCCTAAGATTTCCTATACTGATGGTGTTTTTCATGGATGTGCTCTTGGAAAACATCACCGAGATTATTTTCGTACAAGTAGAGCCACACATGCTAAAGCACCCTTAAAGTTGGTACATAGCGACCACATCATTTTTTACTACTTCAATTTCAAGGGCCAAATATGTGCTCACATTTATTGATAACTTCTCCAGGTGTACATGGGTGTACTTTCTTAAGTACAAGAGTGATGTCTTTGATTCTTTCAAGATTTTTAAGGCATTCAAGGAGAAGCAATCTAGTCTTTCTATCAAGCGGATACACACAGATAATGGGGAGGAGTATGTCAATCAGACTTTCAGGGACTTTTGCACTGAGCATGGTTTTCAGCATCAGCTTACAGTTCCATACACCCCTAAACAAAATGGTGTTACTAAGCGAAAGAATAGAACTTTACGAGAGATGGCCAACTGTATGATTCAATCGCGAGAAATGCATTCTTCATTTTGGGCTAAGGCAATTAATTGTGCCGATTATATTCAAAATTATATGCCTCACAAGGCATTGTGACATATGACTCTGTTGTACCCAAAATTAATTTTTTGGCATTCTGTATAAATTGAGCTAAATCTTGTTATAATGCCATGTTAAGTCAATTTTAGGTCAAACCAATCATAGAATCTTGGTGGGTTTCTGTCAAGGAACATATGTGAAAAATTCTGAAAATGTCAAAATTAGGGTTTTTCGCCCCTATTTTCAGGGAAACCCTCGAAAATAGGACCTTCCCAGAAATGATTGAAAATGATTTTGATAGGATTAAAAGGCTTCACGATCACATCGGTCAAGTCAAAATCATCAAAAGACATGTTTTACTCTGGTGGATCTATTTCTATTTTTCAGGAACAAAGTTAGGAGCTCCACAGCCATTAATGGTAGATTGGCCAGTACCAGGTGCTGAAAGCTAAGCTTCAAAAGCCTCAACGACACAACCATGGCGGAAAAGGTCCAAAATGATGCTGTTTGATGAAGGAGATTCCTGAAAGTGAAAAAGGTCAAAATTTGACTAACTCTGGAAATGTTACGAAGGAGAGATTGTTCACATGTTGAAAAGAGCCTTTTTCAAGCAGGGGCGCCCATGATCTTTTAAGGTCAAATGAAGTCACCCAGATCATCCAAGGCATTCATTCTTGACATTTGCCTGCTGGCGCGACAGTGAAACAAACAGATTAATCATCTGAGGGACAGATCACAAGCAACTGCTGACAAAGCAAAAAGAGGCAGTTGAGGAAATATCAGGAAACCACAGTTAACGGCGAAGTTCTAAGAAAAAAGAGCCTTTCCAAAAGAAAGGCGCCCTTCTTTCTTGACCTCCAGATGCTGATAAATGACAAAAGGCTTCCCAGGATAACCTTCTCAGCCCAAGTAGATCTCGGAAACGCAACTGCAAGCACCAACATCTGACGAAGCATTCAACGGATAATCCAGATCAAAGTAGGCAACTTTTCAGATGAAGATGATCAGGCCAAAAGGTAAAAGCGCCCTTTTCAAGGAGGGGCGCCCTTGAATAAAGGAACCCTAAATTGAAATCCAGGTTTTCTGAAGTCAGTCATTTTTGGCAGAACAGAGCTGGGTACCTGATGAGACATCAAGCGAAATTATCTGACTCTCCGATCAACGAGAAATCCAGATCAAAGTACGAGAGGTCATTTCAAAAGGCTGAAGAACGAAGTTTGAAAATTCACCAAGGCATTAGCAAAAGCGCCTTTTCTTGGAAAAGGCGCCCATTCTTTTGAAGCCCTAAACTCAGCTTTTCATCATCATGTCTCCCAGGCACTTCTTTTCAGTTTGGATCCAGCTCCGCAGTGAATGTGTCCGCAACATCTCAGGATCAACAGATAACGCTAGATTCAAGATCAAACAGAGGGCTTTCAGGAGAGAAAATATTTAAAAGCTTGCAAGAAACCAAAAGGGACGCCTAAAAGAAGTCAAGGGTCAATTTGTTGACTAAAGTCAAGAGCTTTTGAGTTAAAGTTGGCTAAAACACTCCACGATCAGTGGAAATCACCTTTTCAACTTTAGATCAAGCCAAAATCACTTTTTGAGCTTGAGTTAGGTCCCCAAACTTGTGGATCTAAGGCTTAAACATATATATTCAAGGTGAAGGCGTCCCATTTCATTATTTCATTGCAGGATAAAAGATCAAGAACAGCCACAAGCTCTCAAGGACGCCATTGATAGATCTGAACAAGGTTTTCATCCGTTCTTCAATTTTTCTTGCAGATCTGAAGCAGAAGAGGATTGCTATTTTGAGGATTGGACCCAGAGATAGATTTTTTTTCAGGGAATCAGATAAAACTTCCAATCCATCTTCTGTCTACTTCCTCTCTTCTGGTCTTAGGTTTTCTTGCATTTGACAGAAAAAGCAACAAGCTACATCAGATCAGATCAACTGGGTAGATTCAGCATTATTTTCCAGAGAAACCCATCTCGACAAATTTTCCAAAATCAGCAAACTTGCTGCCCCTATTTTTGGGGGTTTTTCCGAAAAAGTTTCAGAATCCAAATTCTGAGGAACTGGGTTTGTTCAGCATTGAAGCACGAACAAAACCCATGTGCCAGATTTTTTCCGGAAAAATACTTCTCGGCAGGGCGCTATTTTCAAGGGTTTCCGAAAATCATCTGAACAAGGTCAAGCTTACAGTCAATCTTTAAGTTTTTCAAGATGCAGTACTCCCAGGTACAATATGAGACCAAGACGGTCTTACTCCATGATTACTTGAAAACAGTTGACACAAATTTACATCAAGTAAATCCAGTGGTTGATTTGGAGCAGCTAGAAGGCATGAATCAAATCACATTGCAGAATATTGAAGAATCCGGGTTGCTGCAGGCCGCATCAATTCCCATCACACTACAAAGCGTAGAGCTTGTAATCGCTTGTATCAAGCATTACAATCCTACCACCAGAGAAATCAGAGCAGCGGATGGAAGAATTGTTTGTAGTCTAAAGCCTCAGGATATCGAAAGGTGTTTTGATATTCCATCATGTCCTAACAGCAAAGTCATATCAGTGACGGAATGTGAGAAGGCATTTGAGACAGCTAAGGACAAATGTCAAAAGGTAATGGCTGAAAAATGGTTAAAAGTGACAAAGGCAAGCTTGCCTAAGTCGTTGGGACGAGGAGAATGTAAAGATGAGTACGCAGTGTTAATCACTCTACTCAATAGAATCACTGGAGAAGAAGATGGTCGTCAATTCCAGCCATGGATGTACTATATCATTGCTAAAATCATTGGCAAGAGGGAATATTATGACTGGGCCACTTTGATTAGTGACACACTCCACCGACAAATCACTGGGTATCTGGAAGCTCATAGGTTCCACATGTGCTCTTACCTGGTATACTTGATAGCCTTCCAAGGCGATTTCAGGTTATTGAACAATGTGGGAACCTTAGGTGTGCAGAAGGTTCACGAACATTTCACACGTCTTGAGTTTACTCAAGCGGAAAGACACTTCAAGAAAACAAGTGATCTCTTCACTATGCACACAGTACGTGAGCTTAACCATGAGATGCACGTGCGTATTTCACAGACAGCCAGAGAGGCAATGGCGGATTGGGCAGATTGGTTCATCCAATTTCCTACGTTCTCCTACATACGCGTGTATGGCTACATTGGCCACCCCGCCATGCTACCAAGATACCCTTCAGATAGGGTAGTCTTCATGGAATTCCTGAGACAGTTGTCCGAGGTTCATGTCTACTTGCGCTTGAAGAGGAAGACAGCTGTTAACTTTCCCGTTGAAATGGGACTATATAGATGTGGATTCGCGGCAGATGCTAAGATGATGAGTCAGGAAACAGCGAGGTTTAACCTCAAGTATCTCATTGATAGAAGATCCTATGATCCCAGAGGACTCTATGCAGCACACCTCGAGCAACACTCGTCACATAAGTCTTCTATGGAAGATTATTGGGTAAATTGTAAAGACGAGTATGAAGTGCAAAGAAGGAACTACAGCAGATTCAGACTCCCACAAATTGCTGATTTTATGTCAGCAGACATTGAGGGCCTGTCCGATGATGAAGGGGAAGTCACTCTCCCCTCATTCTTCACAAATTCAGTTGACTCCCAATCGCTCCCGAGAGTGGATTGGTATGCCAAAGAAAACACATCTATAGAAGAAAGAACGAGTAGAGTGGTTAGAAATAGCCAACTCTATCTCGACAACAAGAAATCAAGGAAGGTGATACCTCACAGAACAGAGCCGCCACAGGTTCAACCTACACCACCTTCCACTTCGAAAAGGAAACCTAGACAGAAGCAATGGTGCAATCCTCCTCAAGGGATGAGGATGTCAAAGCCTACAAAGCCTAGAACACAGAGGACACCAGTGGAGAAAGCCCCACATAGTCCTGAAATAATCACGGGTATTGCTGCCCCAGAACAAAGAGTAGAGACTGCTACTTTTGATCCAACGGAAACCATCACAGAGGAGCCAGCAGCAGTAGTTGTTGAAGAACCAGTGGCAGGGCCAATGGCAGAAGCAACAACAGTAGAAGCAGCAGCAGAAACGGTGCCTGTTATGAAAGCAAAGCCACCAATATCACCAGTATCACAGCGGACACAAGTCCTCATCGACTTGGATTCGCCACCGAGAGACATTGCTCCAGCACAGTCTCACACATCTAGCATTCAAGGGCCACACATCCCTCCTAGCGAAGTTCGCCGAGATTCTATTTGGCTTGAAGGCTTCCTAGGAAGGAAGAGGGAAAAACCCTCGTATGAACTTGACTTTACCGAATTCGACCACGTCCCACAAGACACGTCGACGAAAAGGTTGAAGAAACAAGTTCACATAGAAAGGAATGCAGAGTGTGAAATCATCATAGAGACTGTCGCCCCACCAGTAGAGAAAAGCATACACGAGGTCCAAGCAGAAGACTACACTTTGTCTCAACTTAACCTCGGGAAGACTACACGACAGGTGGAGGCAGACCTTCTTGGAATAGCTTTGGTGAGCGCACAAGAAAGGATGGCTAAGGATGGTAAAGAAAAGGAAGCCTTAAAGGTTGAAAATCAGAAACTGAGGTCATACATAACCAACTTGATACATGGCACACCAAACGCCTCAGCCCTACCAGCAGGACTACTAGATCTCCCGCCGAACAAAATCATCGGCAATTGATAATATTCGGCAAACACTTGAGAGATCAAGTGGAAGAGTTTGTTCTCAAGGGTAGATGTATACTGGCAAACCTATACCAGTTACGGGATAGAGCACATGGACTTCGTGCAGAGATCCAGCAATCAGAACAAAGGATTGCAGAAAAGAGGCTTGAAGACGAAAGCACAATTGCAGATTTGCAATTGGCATATCAATCAGTATACTCGAAGAAAACAAGCAACATCTCTTTGCTTGGAAAGAACAATTGGCGTACAAGGTGAAAGCCTATGACGCCATTCAGTAGAGTTGATTGATTACAGACGGGTGGTTGCCACTATTATCAACTTCACAAGAATGTTGGTGATATCTTTCCCTTGCATGGAATATCAACGTGAGGGAGGAGAATACATCGAGATGGTCACTGTACAGAACCAGTTCAGGGATGTCATCCGCAGTACCTTTCTTGATGATCCAGATGGTTGCAAGCTGGCTAAGGTAGCAGCTTTATCAACCAAGTTTGAAGAGGCAGCATCTCAGTGTATTGACTTCGGAAATCAACTCACAACGGGTGAGATCATGCTACGACGCCACGTCATCATCCTACTGAGCATTAACTCCCCAGAAGCTGATGAAGTCAATCAATGGATAGAGACACTGCTGATTAGTGGCGAACTATAAATGCACCAAAGAAGGACGCCATACACCCTCCAAGTGGCATTTATGAGACTTGAGTTTGACTTGATGCTTCTTTCCAAGTCAACTCAAGATGATATTAAATGTAGTTGGAGTTAACTTGATGCTTCTTTCCAAGTTTAACTCCACTTTCCTTAAATCATGCATTGTCAGATCCCACTGATTAAGGATGTCTAATTGGCTTCCATGATTTGTGGATCTTAGATCTCCACTAAATGTGGATGTCTATTTTGGAGGGATACTTTCATTAAAGTTCACCCTTAGTTTACTTTCAGTCAACTGAAGTAGTTTCCAGTTGACTCTTTGTTTACTTTCAGTTAACTGAAGTAGTTTTCCAGTTAACTGCTTGTTCCCCCTTTTAGGAATAAATCTTGCTAATTGATTGGCAAGAACTCATTGTTAACTCAAGGAGATTTTGGGGTTGCCCACTCCTTTGAGTTCTATAAATAAGAGCCTTGGGCTCATTATTTGTTTAACTTTTACTTGCTATGCAAAATTGCTGCGCCATTGTTGCCAACAGCTTTGAAAGCGGATACTTGTTCACTCTTGGATGAGAGTTTGTTGGTCGATTGTAATTGTGCATGATTTCGTGCCTTTGCTTTCCCAACCTTTGTAATTCGTTGATGAAGCTTTGAAGGAGAATATCAGAAGGCGCTTGCATTTTGGTCAATCTTTTTGAGTTGTGTCCACGTCTTGTGTCAAATAGCTCGTTGTCTCATTTCCCTCCTCGGATAGGAGTCCCTCCTCCTTGGACATTTGTTATTGACAAGTTATCGTTCGTTGTTGTTTAATGTGTTGACTTCCAAGCTATACTTCGGATAGGAGCCCCTCCTCCTTAGCAAGCTCGCTGGCCAAGGCATCGTAAAATTGTTGTTTCTCGTAAACTATTTCCTAGCCCATACCTCGGATAGGAGTCCCTCCTCCTTGGCAAGTCTCAGATCTAGTTTACCGTAAAGAGCGTTTGCTTGTACCAACCTTATCCCGGTGTATACCCGAGAGTTCAGAGCCTCGGTCATATTCTCAGGAGACGGCGAATTCAGGTGATCCAACCAACCCATTCCTGCTCCTTTACCCTCATGCTCTGTTTACCTTGAAGGTATTGGATAGATAGAAGCTAGGTTAGTCGTAGTTGAGATCTGCAGAAACCAGAGAAAAAGCTTAGCTACGGCGCATTGTGTTTGTGCACCCTTGTGTCCTGCTGCTGAAGCATAAAAAGATAGGAACTTTAGTTTACATTTCCCTTCCTTACGCATTGTTCCCAGCAGAGAGGGACTTCTCCTCTTTAAATAACGAAGAAGTGTTGCAAAACATTTGAAATAGCTGAACGTTTACAATCAGCACTCCAGAGGTGCTAATTTAAACGCCAACAGACTCCTGAGGAGGCTTGGTCCCATGTCAAGCCCAATGTATCTTCATTCAGAGTCTTTGGCAGTGAGGCTTGGGCATTCATTCTTGAAGCTCAACAGAAAGCCATGGAGAGGAAGAACCAACCACTCATGTTTGTTGGCTACTATGAGGATGTTAAAGCGTGCAGGTTGTTTGATCCTGATTCTAGAGATGTCTTGTTTCAACGGGATGTCCAGTTTGATGAGCGCTTTCCTTGAACGGATTCTCCATCCCCAACTTCTCCCTCATCACCTACTACTCACTCCTCATATCTTGAGGATTACTCATCTCTTGAGGATGAGGATGATGCTCCAACTATCCCTCCACCTCCAGATATTCAACCCTTACCCAAATGGACCTGCAATACTATTGATGCGGTTGTACCTTTGGCAGGTGAACCTTCAGACTCCCATCACACTCGTGCACAAACATCAGGTGTTAGTCTTTTGAGTCATACCATTTCGGATCATCCTCAAAAGTTTTCAAAGGCGGTCGGTATTCCTGAAGGGGGTAGTGCTATGGCAGATGAGTATTCTTCTCTGATGAAAAATCATACTTGGGATCTTGTTCTCTTCCTAAAGGAAGAAAGTTGGTTCGGTGCAAGAGGGTGTACCGTACCAAATATGTTGAAAATGGTTCTATTGATAAGTATAAGGCTTGTCTTGTTGCAAAGGGTTTCTCTCAAGTTGAAGGAATTGATTACTCTAAGACCTTTGCCCTTGTTGCCAAGATGAATTCTATTCGCCTTGTACTTTCCGTTGCAGCTTCACAGGGATGGTTAGTATTTTAGATGGATGTGAAGAGTTCCTTCCTTCATGGTGATCTTCATGAGGAGATTAATATGGAGCAGCCACATGGTTTTATTGAGGACTCTTCACTAGTTTGCAAACTTCGTCGTTCACTATATGGTCTCAAACAAGCCCCTCGGGCTTGGTATGAGAAGATGGACACTTTTATGCTTTCTTTTGGCTTCACACAATGTCATTCCAATCCCACAGTGTACATTCAGAGAAAAAAGGATGATCTTTTGATCCTTGTGCTATATGTGGATGATTTGATCCAGGTGCTTCATCCTCCATGATCTAGAATGTTCAACGAGCTCTGATGGAGCAGTTTCAGATGACAAATCTCGGCCTTTTGCACTACTTTCTTGGTTTACAGGTTATTCAAACTTCGAATGGGATTTCCATATTTCAGCAAAAGTATGCTCATGACATGCTTCAGAGATTTGGCATGCTTGATTGCAAGCCTGCCCCCACACCATTCCAATTAGGTGTTGTATTGTCTTTCACTTGTACTACTCCTTTAGTAGATGCTACATTATACAGGCAATTGGTTGGCAATCTTTTGTACTTGACACATTCACATCTTGATCTTTCGTCTGTGGTTGGTCTTGTCTCTCAATTCTCACATGATCCACATTAGAGTCATTGGCAAGTTTCCAAACGAATTTTAAGATATATTCAGGGCACCTCACATTATGGTATTCACTACACATCAAGAGATCCTCAAATAATTGGCTTCACTGACTCAAATTGGGCTGGTGATGTTAATGATAAGAAGTCCACTTCTGGCTTTGTTTTTTGCCTTGGTTTTGGCCCCATTACATGGTCTTGCAAGAAGCAATCTACTATTGCATTATCATCCACAGAGGCTAAGTATCGTGTAGCGGTTTTGGCTAGCCAGGATGTTTTGTGGCTTCGTCAATCATGGACTAAGTTTGGTTTTCCTCCTAATAGTCCCACTATTCTTTGGTGGGACAATCAAAGTGCCATTCACATCTCTCACAATCCAGTGGACCATCAGTGTACTAAGCACATAGAGATCCGCATGCACTTCATACGGCAATCGATTCAGGATGGCTTTCTCGCTTTGGAGTACATGCCTACAGAGGAGCAAGTTGCAGACATCTTGACGAAACCTTTAGCATCACCTTGTTACCTCCAATTGTAATCAATACTTGGGGTGAAGGAAGTTGTCCTTGGGAGGTCTTCATGAGGCCTCCTTCCTTCATGTTTTTTTATACATGCTTTCATCTCTCTTTAGGAGAGGATTTTTTCCCATGAGGTTTTCTCCTTTTCTCCAGTTATGAGAGATTTTTTTGATTGCACTGGGCACCTCATCAGGCCTAGTTGTCAAGACCCATTCATGCTTTCTTTGCTTTTTATGCATTGGTTTTAGAGTTTTTTAGCTACTCCCTAAGTTACACTTAAGGAGGGAGGGGCGGTGGAAGGGGTGTTAGAGTAATCATGCGTTAGATAATCATTAATTAATTATTATTCTGCTTTATTTATTCACATGCACTTAAGCTAAACTTAGGAGTACTTTTTTTTTCTGTTAATTGAAGAGCTATTATTAGATCATTATGTCTCATCACACAGGATGATGACATTTGTCATGATCTAATCCCTTTATCATTTAGGGTTGCTCTTATAAAGCACTCTCTCTCTCTTTGTATTATTCATTCTATAAGTATTTTCTTGTTGAGGAATAGCGAATCTTTGTTTTGCAAAGCTCTTGTGTGGAAGGTGTTTTGTTTGTTGTTTGATCCTTCGTCTCATGTTATTCACAAATCTAACACTTAAGGCCCCCCTTCTACCTCTACAAAAACAAGGCCCACCACCTAAAGTAGTCCTCTATGCTAGCAATCTTCAAAAGGAACCAAATCCACCATTTCTTGATTCGAAATTTCAAACTTTGCCTTCCCACTAGCCATATCTCATAACTATACGTCACTCTATTATTTGTTATTTCATTTGTGTAATATAAACCCCTAATTCTTTTTATTAACTTCGACTAAAAATGAGATGTATAACAACTTCCCTTCCACTTTCTGATCACCCAAATCCCAAAGTGGGCAAGGTGAGAGCATACAATGTCAGGATTGCAATTAAACTAAAAGGAAAACATCAAGCAATAAGCCAGCAAATACCACTTTTCAGTCAGATACATAAGCAACACTGAAAAAAGTAAACATCCACTTATTCAGTGAAAATTACAGTGGCAGTTCCACTTTTAGTGGGAAAGGTTATGCAATATTGAAATGAAACTTCACACTTCTTCCATTTATCCAGTGGTGAGCAAGTACCAAACATAACTAACAAGTCTTCCATTTTTCAGTGGTGAGTGATAACAAAATACCACTTGTTCAATGGGGCTAAGTTGCAAATAACAAAAGCAACTCACTGGCGGTACTACCATCCAGTGTTACAATTTAAAAGTTGTAAAAGGATAGCTTTCGGCAGTATGACTATCCGAATGTATTTAATGCTAGTACATTTGCATCATAAACATCATAATGAGAGGATTAGTTGCTGATGATAAGAGTTGATGTAAACAATCTGCCGTTACACCCCAAAATGATGCCAAATAACTTGTATCCAACAACCCAGCACTGAAATAACAATGAAATACCTTGAATAGATGAGTAAGAGGGCTGTTGCAGGTCTGCAAATGCACTGATGACACGCTGCTACAGGTCTAAACAGCAAATATAACACCCAAGAACATTACCAATTCATTCCCCAAACACCACACAACATTCACGGGCATGAATGACACCTTCGGTCACACCAATCTTCACCCAAATCACTGAAAGAAAGAATTTATCAGTATGATAATTGAAATCAAACATGTATAAGACTGCCATCACACAGGTACAGAAGGTACAGTGCCATAAATGTCTTCATATATCATAAGGAACACAAATCCCAACACTTATTACCATGGGAAATGACTAGCAGGTCTTGGCGCCTCCAAACAGCCAAGGAAACTGCAATGTCTCACCCCAGTTGAGACAAACTTCAACTATTTCCCTAGCACTGGAAAGTTCCCTCTTGTTTTGAAAGTTATTTTTACAATTAAAATCTCAGTTTAACACATTTAATCATTTTGTCAAACATTTACCACAATATCGATTTCTCAATTTTCAAGACCTCACATATATAAAGGACAAAATTTAATAGTCATTCATTCCATACATGAAGGCTTACCATCATTATGAAGCTAAGATATCACTGCTGTTCAAATCAGAAATAATACACAGCAGTAGCATACATGATTCAATGCATAGTATTTCAGATCTAGAAGTGAAGCAGCTTGTATATCTGAGCAGCTACAACAGATCAGACCTTGTGAACATTACCAGCACACCACATGACCTTCCTGAGCAGCTGCGATTGTAAATGCAGATGTATTATTTGGTGTTGAGCACTCCCACGACCACCCAGACTAACAAGTACCTCCCTTAACGCTGCAACAGGGTTGATTTGCTGCTACAGGAATGTGCACAGCTCCACGCCTTGGTCTCAACATACAGCAAAGTCTCCAACTGGAAGCGCCTCCCTCAATCACACTGCTGCAGCTGGGTTTGGACAATAAATAAGTTTAATTGAAATGCAAAAACCAATGTTGTCACCCTTAATCTTCACGCCCAGGCTGCAATCTGATCCACCACATGTACACCTAGCAATCTGGCAAAATATCATCAACTCTACCAGCAATAAACCCCAACGTCCCACTCCAAAAGCAACACAGGAATGAGTGGGTAAAATGTCACGGCCATAATGGGAGACTCCTGAGAATGGCATCCAATTATGTGCAGCAATTAAATCCTGAAACCCTTGCCTGGCGACTCTATGCAAACACTTTGTTAATTCTTAAAATACCCTCTGTAAAATACCTTGCTTTGACAATGATAAGCAAGTCACTTGCAATCTCTTGATAAGCCATTAAAACCCTAAATAATAAAGTCTTCATGTATTCGTTGATGCACAAGCACAACCCTTGAAAATGGAATTATCTACAAGCTAGCTTGGGAGATCTTTCACTCCTATACCAAGCTATTCCTCACAAGGGTTTTCGTCCTCGGTGAAGCTGAGTATTTGCAAACTCTCGTCCACCTACAAAATCCTTAGCAAAATTCTTCTTCAACAACATGAATGTGCAAAATGAGCCCTCAATGCCCTTTTATATTTTTCCCAAACTCCACGCCCAAATTCACATTTGAAATTATTTCATTTAATTTAATTTTCCACCTTCCATTCTTTTAATGTTGACACACAACTTTATAATATAGCATCCTTTTAAAAGTCACTTATATCTCCATTTTTTAAATTGGTAACTTATATTATATACTTTAAAAATCACATATATATCCCCTTTTAATATAAAGTCCTTTTAATTTATTAATAATGCATAAAGTTAAATTATTTAATTTAACTTTATTATTTAACGTTATTAATACTTAACACCTTGGACCTAAGTTGCTGCATTGGAATTCGAATTCGAGTTCGGCAACATTGAAATTCGGATGAAGTTCGGCAAGGAAAAAAATTGAGAAGTAAAAAATTTGGATTAAATTCGCCTTATGTAATTTTTTTTTATTTTTATAAATATAATTAAATTTTATTTTTATTTTTATAAATACAATTAATATATTCACAAAATAATAAAATATTCAATACTAAATAAAATAATAAAATATTAAACATTGAATAAAATAATAAGATATTAAATACTAAATATTAATAAATAATAAGTAAACTTAATACTAAATAGTAAATAATAAATACCTAAAAACTGAACCCTAAAATTAAAAAACGAGCGGCCATTTATAATATATGGTTTATATGACCTGAAGTTGCAGCTGCAAGTGAGATACAAGCAGCGGCTTCCAAGAAGACAAGTTGCAAGCTGCAGCAACAGCTCCCAAACAGAAGTGAGAACAACACTAGTTGCAGATAGACACGCCAAGGGCCCGAGACAATGCAGAGAGACGACACCGAGAGAGAAGAATCGCAATATCTTCACTAACTTCAATATAATGCTATTACA
>VDFB02000016.1:15205106-15232178 GCA_007258455.2 Sequoia sempervirens | reverse complement strand
ATTCAACTATTGAATAAGAAGAAGGAAAATAAGAAGCCGATGACAGAATTCATCACAAGGTTTAATCTCCTTGTAAACAAGATACCTGCAGTTTCTAAGCTGACTTCAACAAATCGATTGTGTTTCTTCATAAACACATTACCATGGGAAAAAAATTTCGTTCTCAAGATAGGTCACATAGTTCACCTGTCTAATGCATAAGATCAAGTAATCAAACAGGAAGACAACATGATGAATTAATGGAAGCTGAAAAAGGAAACAATTAAACCACAAACACAGTTTTGCCAAACTACTATTGCACAAAGTCATCAATGATGTCACCATAATGAAGAGGCAGATACCTCAAAGCAACCCAGTTCAGCACTGTCGAAGTGCTCCAAGGAGGAACCTTGTTCCTTTTGGTAACAGCAGCAAGCATTGCTTCCCAACTTCAAAAATGAGGCAAGCCTTGAAGCATCATCGGCTACTCATATTGCACTTACTACAAAATAGCTGATCATATGATGGGAAAACTTGCCATAAATGCAAAGGGCCATGCAGCTAATGACCTATTCCAACACAAATCAAGGGACCTTGGGGGACCCTCAACATCTACAAAACAAACCCAATGGCAACTGTACAGTAGGGTATGTTGAATCTGAGGTTACAACAAGGTTGTCAACAATTAAAACACCCATTCCCTCGTCGTTTTGAAAGTCATAGAATTAGAAAGCCCAAAAAGAGAAAGGAAAAGGAAAAGAAAATCTGTTGATGATTGGGGGACCATTCCCTTCTTTTTGAAGATAATTCCCCTGAAGGCAATCCAGTTACTAAGGAAGACCACAGGCGGTCAACTCTGGTAATATTCCAGGTAACTCTTGCCTATCTTCTTTTGATATATTAGATTACATGATGAAAACCAAGGTTCAAATCTTTCAGTTGGAATATTTTCAAGACCATCACAATCAGCTTGATCACTTTAAAAAGAGTCTCTTTCCCACCTGTACATACTTTAGTTCATTCATTTGTGTCACCTGAGAACAAGCCAAAACCTTTCTGCATATCACTCTTTGTAGGAGGTTTATGCTTGAACAATTGTATGATAGATTCTGGAGCATCAAATAATGTGATGCCTCTAAAGGTTATGAACGCATTAGAATTGTCCTGCAATAAAACTTAACTTGTGGGAAATGTTATTCTTTAGAATCTAAACTAGTACCATTCGTAAGAAAGTTGAAAGACATGCAAGTAGCCCTCACTGCTTATCTTGAGAAAAGGATTATGATATCCTAATGGTGGATATCCCAGCCAGATACGGCATGCTTCTGAGTCATAGCTTCTGTAAAGATTTGAGGGGGTCAAAATTCAAATAGTTTTTTATGCTGCCACCATCCCTGTTAAAGAAAAGAAAATCCACTTAGAGCCTAAACAAAAGTCCGATTCCACAGTAGAGAAACCAGAAGACCTAAGGGGCAACATTTTTTATCAGGTAACTAGTCCAGATCCCAACATAAAGTCTTCTAAAGAGAAGAAATTGGACTACACAGAAGCAGACAGAGATTATCAAAATATCTGGACTTTGTAATTTGATGGCAGTTGCTCAACTGCAAGTGAGGAAGTAAGAATTTTTTTATTTTTTTTAAGGGTAAAAGGCCGAGGCCTATAATATATTAATTAATATTAAAAGAGTTACATAGCTGATATCAGGGATTTCTCAACCTGACGATATAAAGGATTTGCATACATGATTATCAGGATTTTCCAACCTGATCAAAATTACACTGCTATATGGCTCATAAGGATAGCAACTACTAGCCATGTAATATATCTAAACACCAGTGTGATCACAGGAATTTCTAGCCAGCTAATACAAAAAGTAAACTGACATATTCACAGGAAGTAAGGAAGTAAGAATTTTGCGTGATCACAGGAATTTCTAACCAGCTAAAACAAAATAGCCAGCTAATACAAGTGAGGAAGTAAGGATTTTGCTAATTTCACTAGAAACAAAATTGTATCACTTCTCATACCATTTGCAATTTGAATGCACTAACAATACAGCTGAATACAAAGCAAATTTCTTCAGACTGAAAATTTTCTCAGACATGGGTATTAAATTGTTGAAAGTAGAGGGAGACCTGGAACTTACTGTGAAACATATTAAAGAGCAACTTCAGGTTAAGAAAGATCAGCTCAAGCACCACAGGAACAAAGTATGAGACAGTATAGATCTCTTTGAGGCCTTTGCAATTGCATGCATCCCAAGGGAGGAAAATAGCCTAGCGGATACCTATCCATGCCACTCTTTGTTTCACATCCAGGGTTCCAACAAGACATGTTTACGATTGAGATGATCTACCGACCAGCACTGCATGGCAATTCCTCAAATTGACTGGTTTTCAATGACAATTAGCATCTCATGAACTTTTTAGAAAAAATGGATAGTTCAGGAATCAATTTTTTTAAGGAAGCAAATTGTTACACAAAGAGTCCATATCACAAGAAATAGAAGCATAAGGCATTAAGGTCATCCAGGATATATAAAAAATCCAGATATAAGGCAACAATTTCCAAAAGGATTAATTTCTTTAGAGAACATGTTTGACCATCATTACAGATTCATAAAAGAGAAAATTGATTCCAAAATCAAAACCTCCTCAGGATACAAGCATATTGATATTAAAATTTCTAAAGAACCAAGATTGGCAGGGAAATGTGTTCTCCTAAAGAGAGAAGAATATTTGAGACCCTCTTCACAGACTACAAAGGTAAGGTGTATGTGCATGGTCATACAAGGATCTCAAAGCATTCACCCCCAAAGAAATGTGTCACACAATTCTTCTAAGGTTACATGTAAAGCCATTCAGAAAAAAAATAGCACTATATATGAAGAAATCCAGAATATGCTGGCAGCAAGGATCATCTTCCCCAGTCATAATTCAACTTCGGTGACTAACATAGTACCTATGACAAAGAAGAATGGGGAGATCAAAATTTGCATTGATATCCAAAACCCGAATTGAGTGTTTCTTAAAGATATTTATCCATTATTAGTCATGGATCATGTGCTGCATACAGTTATCGCCTCAGTGATGACACCTTTACTTGACAGATTTTCAATTTATAACCAGATCGAAGTTGCCCTAGAAGATCAACATAAAACAGCTTTAACCACACCATGGGGAACATTTATCTAAGAGAGAATGCCATTTAAGTTGATTAATGTGGGTGCCACTTTCCAAAGTGCTATAGATGTAGCCATTTGTGATTTGAAAGTTAAAGTGATAATCGTCTACCTTACAATCTTACAATCTTTCCCAAGTAGAGAGGCAACCATCTAGGACATCTAGCAATGGTCTTTGAAAGAAGTACATCCCATGGAATTTATCTAGACCTGAAGAAGTCAATCTTTTCAGTAACTAAAGGAAGATCCTTGGTCATGCTGTATCCAAGGAAGGAATGAAGATCGACCCAAAACAAGTTAAATACATACAAAATATGTCACTCCTACCAGCAAACCAAGCATCCACTCTTTCTTCAAAAATATCAAATTCTTAAGGTAATTTATCGTACATTTTGTTGAGGTAACTAGAATATCGCAACTATGATGAAGAGAGCATCATCATTTAAAGGGAGTGAATAAGGCAAGAAAGTGAAATTGACATCAAAGAAGCTATTGGAGAGCTCCAATAATTGTATGTCCAAATTTAAGAAAGAGTTCATGATTTATAGTTATGCCACAAAGTATGGTTGTCAACAATCTAGAATCAAAAGAACAATGAAACTGTGGACTCCATTGTAGCATTGAAGTAATTCACTTTCTTCAAAAATATCAAATTCTTAAGGTAATTTATCATACATTTTGTTGAGGTAACTAGAATATCACAACTATGATGAAGAGAGCATCATCATTCAAAGGGAGTGAATAAGGCAAGAAAATGAATTTGACATCAAAGAAGCTATTGGAGAGCTCCAATACTTGTATGTCCAAATTTAAGAAAGAGTTCATGATTTATAGTAATGTCCCTTCCTTAGGCAGCTTTGACTAGCCGAGGTTGGCCTACTATTAGGGTTCCCGTAGGTCAGCAATATGGTTAGGGGACCCAACCGAGGGATGCGGAGCCTAGCCGGGAGCTTTACGAGCCTTTCAGTTTGGAGTTCAGTTGTTGAATCCAGGGATAAATTGAAAATATTAAAGTTTGTTTTAATGGAATAGTTTAAAGTGAATAGTAACAGAGAATTATAAAGTGAATAGTGAAAAGTGCCCCCATCCTAGTGAAACAAAGTTGTTTTTAAAAAGTGGCCCTTTCTTTTGATGAGGAAAAGACCCTTGAGGAGGAATATTTTATTATCTTTTATAAAAAAAACTCATGGGAGGTTATAAAGTGAATTTTGGGCTTCTATTTTGGCATTCATTTATCATTTTCCATATCAACACTTGCAGGTTTGAGCTCTAGAGAAGGGTTTCAGCTTGGTTTCAATCTTCTGGGAACGAAAACTTCCAAGGGCTATCGTGAATTGGACGAGAACCCAATTCACCTTTGAGGAGGACCTACCTTGGGTCTTTGTTTGGGCTTCATTGGAGGAGTTTCAGGTATTTAATTTTCAGAACTGAGTTTGCAGCAGTGTTATATCAGCATATTTCTTTAGTTCAAGTGCAGCCATTGTAGATCGAGTCTCAACCAGACCAATACTATCACATATTTGCATTCTACTTGTTGGCTATACTATTTTGGTATTATTGAAGGAAGATTTCAGTTAGAGTTTCAGGGAATTTACTAGCAGCAGGCAGCTAGGGTTGTAGAGGTCAGATTTATTGATTTTAGAGACTGTTTAGGCTAGCCGTACCATCCTAAGGGGCAGCCAAACTATCATCAAGGGCAGCCGTACCATCTTGCGATGCTACTAGGGTTTGGACAGCGTATTGGAGAGCCTGATCTAATTTATAATTTTGTACTTCTTTGGAATTCCATCAATAAAATTCATGTGAAAGATAGCATTGGACTCCGGGTATGACTGATTGATGAATGGTGTTCCTAAATCTTTAGTTTTATAATTTTATGCATTGCTGTTGAAAAAAAACATAATTCAGTAATTTATTTCAGTCATACATATGCTTGCACTCTTGAGTTGAAAATCCATCTATTGCATTCAATTAATTGGCAAACCCCAAAATCAATCATTGGCAATCAAACGTATTAAAAAATAAAACAAAAACAAACATTCCTATTCGCTGGTCAAAGATTTTGAAAGAGACAAAAATTAGTAAATTGGATCAGATTGGGGTTGGGGATCTTTCAGTGATATCAGAGCCTAAACCTCCCAGCCTGTGGGGAAATTCAGTTTGTTTCAATTATAGGGTAGTTCAATGGCTAGAATTAAGAATGGGAGATTGATACCTACTTTCCTTCCTGCCTCACCAACGAAGGAAAAAGTACCTTCAAGGAAATTTGGGCAATCTAAGGTTTCTTCTCCAGCTACAAGTCCAAGGAGAAGGCTTCATGCTATGGAAACACAGGATGCAATTATGAGCAACTACCATAAGTATCACTCTCTTCCTCAAAAGATACAAGACATGCTCTCTTTCACACAATTTATGGGTATACCAAATGAGGATAATGATAATCTGGTATCTACAAGTTCATATCAGCAGCAAAGAAGGAAAGAAGAATCAAAAGATGTATGTGACTCCGGAAATATAGATTGGGAGCCTAACCATTCATGCTCAAGTGACATGGACAAAAGAGTGGACCCGGACTTCTTTCATTGCACTCCTAGAGACCACTTTCCATCCTTTTAGGAGATCCAACATGAAGTAAAAATATCTGGTTTAGATTATTTGTAGCAGACAGGTCATTTGCAGCAGTGTGATCATGTACCAAGGGAAGTCACACATGAGGTTATGGTTGAGGCTTCTTGTGCTCCTACCATTCAGAAGGAGAGTTTGGGTGTCCACATGACAAAAAATCCAGAAGAAACGTCAACAGGAGAAGCAAGCAGCAGCAGTATAGAGCTTGGGTCTATTTCAGTTGATCTTCATCCAGTTGATCCTACAGAAGGTGGAGAGGGAGAAACAAGAGAGCCTACAGGACAGGGTTGCACGAGTATCCTAGTAGGCAACATGGAGGTTATGCTTGGGGACTCTTTTGATAGTCCTAAGAGTGGTCTTACCTCTTTGCATGAGGATAGCGAATCATCATCCATTGAGACCACTTTTTGGAGTGATGATGAGGAGTTTGTGATGGGAACTAATGCTGCCTTAGTTCCGGACCAGCAAGAAGACACTTCAGAAGAATTTTTTGATGAGAGTCAAGCTCTCCATTGGCAGCCCACTACTTCAACTAATGAATTTACCTAAATTTACCTTTGTCCCTAAGCATGATTTGGAGAACCAACTTAAGGTTGGTGAAGATAAGCTTGCTGCGGCGCTGTCCCATTTTGATCATTCCCATAGGTTGGTGGGAAATTACCTATGGAAGGTCCAACTTGAGGGGAGACAAAGTGGCGTCGAAGAGGCTTCATCTATTTCTGATTTGCAAGCGTTTAAGACAGCCATGAAGTCTATGAAAAATAATTATTTAGCCCTTTTTTTCTGATAGAGATCACCTAGTTGATTTGGGTGTCATATATTCAGATGCATTGAGGAGGAAAGAGGAAGAGGTTGATCCACTATGGAGCTCGTGAAGACTAGAAAATCTTTGGAAGACTCTCAAGTGACTCCCCTTATGACAGAAAATCAGATTGAGGAGTTGAGCATGGAGTTGAGTTTGGCTCATGCTTCACCAAAGAAATCAGAAAATCAGTCTTCTATTGCAGCCTCTTTGGATAGGTAAGAATCTTGTGTTGTGCATGAGATAGAGGGACATGGAAATGAGGAAAAAGAAGAGCTACATGATGAGGTTCAGGAAGGCAATGATGCATGCTCACATTGTGATGTTGATGGCAGCCATGTGCATGATTTAAAATCAGTTTTAGTAAATGAACATGTTGCTGATTTGGAATCAGATTTAGATGAGGAAGAGTTACTCCTCATCTCAAACTTCATGTTGTAGAGGCAGAAAATCCACACAATGATGCCACTTGCAGCCGTGTAGTCCGAGCTTTGGTAGAGAACATGCATGAATTGCAGCAGGCTACACCTCGTGGCCTATTCCTTGAGGATAAGTATTCAACAGTGGAGGAGGTGGCATGAATCTTAGGCCAATATGATAAGGTAGATAGATGGATCGAGTACCTCATTGCGATAACTCAGTCTGATGGGGCACTAGATGGGCATAAGTATGGAATCTCAGCATCCAGCTTACACTTGGTTAGGCATGCACATGACAGGATGAGATCTGATGCCATGCAGTTGCTTACAGATATAGGTTATGCTTTCATGCTTGTTAGGCAGTTGTACAGTGCACTTGTGAGGGAAGGGGCGCAAATATCCACTTTCGTTGATGCTAAGAGGGATGAGGTATCTAGTAGTAGTAGTGGATCTACTACCGTGGAGGATACCTATGACATGGCTACAGGAGTAGAGCAGGGTGAGACAGTTTCAGCTAATCATGGGGAGCAGTCAGCTTGTGTTGAAGCAATTTTTACACCCTATGCTTCAAGTTCTAAGACTCTTGTTTTGGATAGTGTTGATTCTGGACTTCCCTCGGAATCCCTTGGTGCATTTCATAGTGATTTCATTGTGAGATTTGCACATTCCTTTGTATTCAGCCCACTTTTGGATGAGTTGATGCTCTGTGTGACACATAAGAGTGGGGCGAATATGTGGTATGAGGTGCTCCCTTTTGCAAGGGATGGAGCGATATCTAACAAAACCCCTTTACCGCTTCTCCAGGATGGATGTATTATTGGCACACGAGATAGAGAGGCAGGGTTTGATCAGATGGGTTTCAGTGATGAGAGTGATCAACCCTCCACAGTTGCATTGATTAGTGCAACTGGCTTTATGAGTTGGTGTCAAGAGCACTCTTCTTCCAGCCTTGGCAGTTGGAGTATTGTGGAGCCACCAACATTTGTAGATGAGTTAGGAGATACTCATCTTTTCTGGCAGTTGTTTGGGTCTTGTTGTGACCATTTCACACATCGCCCCATTGCAAATGGGGACCCCCTGTTTTCGCTTTTTGCCTCGATGTTGCAACTGCTTATCATTTGTCTTTTTACAATGAGGTCATCATTTTGAGGGTTTCAAGTCAGTTTGCCGAGAGTCATCTGAGCCAAGTCAAGAATCCATGCTTGAATCAGCGCGTAAATGTCACCATCATGCTTAGAAGGCCTGGGAGACAAAGATCGACTGCCGTTTCAGTCAAATCCGACACTTCCAAATTTTTAGGGTTTCTCACCCCGGCCCCCCTATTTTTTAGGACCTACTTTTTTGGCACTTTTGGGCAATTTTGGGATCCCTATTTTTTAGGGTCTATTTTTGGAAAGTTGCTATTTTTGGAAAATTTCTATTTTTGGAAAGTTTCTATTTTTAGAAGGGTCCCGAGTTCTGAAAACGCACTCAGAAGTTCGAAAAACTCAATAGATCTCTCAGAAAATCGAAATGAAAATTTGAAATTTTTCGAAAAATCTGGAAAAAAAACAAGTAAAAAGCATGAAAATCAGACCAAAAAACGTTTAAATTCTGGAAAAATCAATCAAAACCAGTTCAAAATTAACCAGATATGAGGTTGAAATCATGAGAATCAGCTCTTAAATGGTGAAGTTTGTGAAAATCTGTCCAAGTCTGAAAGTTCGCCATGAAAATCAGCTCTTAAATGATGAAGGAAGGTGTAAGAAATGTCAGGAAGTTTATGGAATTCACCCAGCAACAAGGAAGAACATCCTTGGACCTTCCAAAGTCCGCCCAGCACTTAGGAAGCATGTCCATGCATCTCGAAGGAACATCCTTGGATCTTCCAAAGTCCGCCCAGCATATAGCATGCACATCCTTGCATCCTTCAAAGTCCGCCATCCTTGTCCAAGATCTCCAAAGTCCGCCAAGTTCAAAGGAAGGATGTCCAAAAAGTTCCAAAGTCCGCCCTTGATATCCTAGGATGCTTTGAAGTCCGCCATGCAGCAAGGAGGCACATCCTAAGACCATCCAAAGTCCGCCATGCTTGTCCTAAGACCTTCCAAAGTCCGCCAAGGATGTCCAAAGGGGCTTGAAAGTCCGCCATTCACAAAGAAGCATGTCCAAAGGGCTTGGAAAGTCCGCCTAGGCATGTAGAAGAAGGAAAAATCAAAATTTTCACTAGGTATTAATGCCCAGCAAAGAGAATTTCGAAAATCTGCTAAGTGTGAAGGCCTAAAAAGGTGGAGAATCCTTTCCCAAGGGATAAAATGATGAGAACAAATGCTAAGAAGTCTTGAAATCCGCCCTAGAAAAGAGGGACATCCAAAATGCTTGTCTAAGATGCTCATAAAGTCCGCCATACACTTGGAAGAGGTTGGCAAGGTATCAAAGAAGTCCGCCATACTTATCCAAGGTGCTAAGGAAGTCCGCCTAAGCACATGAAGGGATAAAATGATGATTTTGCTAAGTGTTGATGCCTAGTCCAAGGAAAAGTTCGAATATTTGCCTAAGTATAGAGGCTAAATGATGAAAAGTTGAGATTTTTGGCTAAGTATCCTGACACTTTCAAGAGGATAAGTGCCAAGTTTGAAAGGACAAATGCTAAAGAGGATTGGGATGTGGCAAGAAATAAAACGAAGTGTGCCTAGCACAAAAGTGGAAGAGAAGCTAAATTTTGCCTAAGTCTGGAGAAAATACTAAGAAATTGACAACTTTTGACGAAGAAAAATGCACAAGGCAAGGAGAAAGGTAAGATTGCCTTTGCCCAGAAGGAAAGGGGAATTTGTCAACCGTCCAAGAAATTCGCCCAACGAAGACATCCGGACGAGGATTTTGCCTATAAAAATTCGACTGAGCAAGAGAAAATTTGACTTTGGCAGAAGAAAATAGGCTCAGTGCAAGAGAAAAGTTGGCTATGGCAAAGAAAAACAGGGATCTGGCATAGAATTTGTTGACGGAATGGCTTGAATTTTGGTTTGGCTAGACGAAATTGAGGATAAAATTGGAAAATACACTCTTAGCCAAGAAAAACGAAGAGGAAATCGAAATAGCCATGGGTCGAAGACGAACGGGTTGGAATAAATTAAAATATTTTAATATTTTGATAATTTATTTTCAATGCCTTGGACAAAATCAAATTCGCCAGACAATGTTTTGGAGGAAAATAATTTGTGCCGGCCAGAGATAAAATCCGAAGGGCAAAATTAAATTCACCATGGCTTCAGGAGAGAGAGTGGTAAAAATTCAGGAGAGAGAAAATCTGAATTTGTTTATTTTATTTCTTGCAGGTGGATGACGACGCGAGGCGAGTCTTCAAAGAAGAAGCAAAGGCATGGAATGGAGGCAAGTCTGCTTCAAGCCAAATAGAGTGAAGGAAAAGGATGGCACAAGCACGAGAAAGTCTGACTTTGCCCAAGCTCAGCATGTCCAAACCTTTTCCGACTTTGCTTGGAGAAGGTATGTCCAGACATCCATAAGATCCGCCAAGTACAATGGCAAACATGATGCAAAGTCCGACGTAGACCAAGAAAAGAAATGTCAAAGTGTTGAGAAGGTTCGCCAAGCATAAAGAAAAGATGGCAAAACCACTAGCAAATCCGACTTTGCTCAACTGAGAAATGGCACAAGCATGATAAAGTTCGACTTCTCCCTAGAAATGTTTGTCCAAAGTGGCTTGAAGTCTGACTTAGGCCGAGAGAGAAAACGTCCAAGCTCATGTGAAGTCCGCCCAAGGAGAGGACGAGAAAATTGGCTAGAAGAATTCACTAAGTGTTGGACGGAAAACAGGAAGGGTGAAGAGGAAAATAAAGAGGAAGTGAATAACATTCTTGTCCAGGGATGGAATTTGTCCTACATAGCACAAGCCAGATTCAGAATTGAAGGCAAATCCACAGGCAAAGTTCGTTCGAGCATGGTGTTGAATGATCCAGATGATGTTACAAAATGAACCTGAATAGCCAAAATTTGGCTAAGTCTAGGAAATACTTCACAGAGGAAATTCCAATTTCCTCCATTGTGGCGAAAGCACAAAGGCATTCTTCTCCAAATTCTAGACACTTGAAAGGAATCCAAGATCAAAGTTAGGAAGGAACACACAACACCGGACATGGCAGGGAAAATTCTTGCACCAGGTGAAAACCGAACAAAAAGAAGGAAGACACCCAACACGCCTGTCATCTTCCAACCAATCAAAATGTTCCAAAAACATGCAACATTTTATTTTTTTTATATTTAGTTGATTGTACAAGTGTCCTCAAATGAAATTTCATCATTCGTCGAAAGTGACAAACCCTAATTAAGGTTTTATTTTGTAATCTCGGCCGTTGATTTGAAATCAATCTTGGCCATTGAATTGTAATTGGGGAGCCTATAAATTGAGCTCGCCCCCTCATTTGTAATGTGTGGAGACAGATTATGTATATTGTCGCATTGAGACTATTTTGAATGATAAAAGCTCTTGAGCATGATTTGCCTTGAATAACTTCTTATTGTTGAATAGTAAGCGAGGTTGCATATTATCTTCCGCCATAGATTAGAATTAAAGTTAGATTAAGTAGAATTTGCTTTGAAAGTTGTTAATTGAATGAGAGATTGATCGCATTGTACTTTTCAAATGGTGATTTCGCATCTATTTGTTAGCTGAGCTCTCTTCGTGGAAGCTTAACTTCATTGAGGTTTGAAAATTATTCTCACAAACCCCTTGAAGATTGCACCCATTTTGCGTATGTTGTCCTGCAGGAGGCGAAACAAAGTGTGGTTTATTTCTCTTCACCGAGTCCTTACTGTCTCTTGAGTTCTTAGGCTTAGACTAGACTCTCCTAAACCCTATTCTTTTTGCCATTTTTTTTGAGATCCACAATTGAAAGTCCTAATTGAGAACCTACAAAGATAAATTTCCTAAGTCCCCGAACTTGTGCAGACTTTCTACGTAAGTCCCCTTGTTTATTACCAGCAAATCACAACGACCATTGAGCTTATCCACACGTCGAGACCCGACTAAAGAAACCTTGGAATCGCCATATGATCTTCTCGCAATCTTAGCATACGCGGTGGTTTTTCAAGAGAGGATAGAGTGTCTTTGGGCATTTTATTCTGATGTTTGGTGTGTCATAAAACACGCATCAACAGGTCTATAACCCACAGGCCCAGTGATCAGATGCATCAATGGTGGCAGTTGTGACATAGAGTGACAGGGTCTGTCAGGGATGGAGGATACTGTTGTTTCCGGTTAGTGCAGAAAATTGATCTTCGTGCATTCCACCAAAACATTTGGGAACCTGGTGTTGGGTGAAAATTATGTAATCAACTTTTCAATAGATTACACAACTAGGACTTCAGCCACAGCTATGTGAGATATAATCTCTCCTCTCAGAAAGGGGAGGCGCCCTTCTTACTGCTTTCAGAAACAAGTAAAACTAACTAAGTATTTACAACATGTACACTATGATTAATGGATTCGGGGTGTGTCACATTCATCCTTCTCTCTTTTTTCAAAGAACTCCACGATCGGTAGTTCTAATTCAGTGCAACTTCAAACTAAAGACAAAGCAGTAATTCCAATATCTCTATCTTGACAAAGCAAAGCGTAGAGATACCAACATGATAACAATAACGATAAAAACGAGAAAGGAAAGCTTACGAAGGCACAAAGTTGTTCCGTAACTTTCCAACAATAGATCCTTGAGATACGTAACAAGTGTTATATTAGAAGCGCAAAGTCTTCTAGATACATCACCACAATAGTTCCATGAACAGCGCGAACAAATGCAAGCACAAAGTCTTGCAGTTTATCCACCAAAGGTTACTCAAACATAAACTTAAATTCAAAGTAAAGAATTTAACACAAAGTTCACATAGATTTACTTGAAGCCCTTAGATCTCACACAATAATTACTACCAATCTTAATCAACTTCCAAAGACGATTGATCCAACGCAAAGTCTGGTATGCAACTTCCTTCTTTATTGATAAGATTCAGATTCACAAAGTTGAACACAAAGTTTCATACATTTGTTGCAAAATGAGCAGCACTTCGTTGCTAGAGATAAAAGATAAACATTACAATAGAAATCCTTCATATATATAGAGGAGAGGGATGAGCAAATCTAGGAAATCAAAGGAGTAAAATTAGGAAAGTTAGGTGAGCTAATTAAGGAAAAACTCACCTAACTTTGACCAAAGTCAAAGTGTAATTTGTCTTAAAGAAATTACATCTCTGATTTTTGGTGTAATTACATTTCGAGAAAAGACATTTAAGATGTCAAAAACTATTTACAAGATGCATAATGGAAAGCATCAAAAAGTCTAACACTGGAGATCAGGAATCTTCATGGTTCCTTGCTTGGGCGCAAAAGTCTTCATATTTATTCCTGGTCTCCTGCATGAACTTCTCATCCGGACCAACGGTGTAATCCACAATCGTGTGAATCCTCGTGATCGATCTCATGGCGGATGAGTGAACTTTTTTGCACCTGTCAAGATGCGTTTTAAGGTATCCAATGTAAGCCTTGTATCACAAATGACACATTCAGAGAGGCTTCTGAAAATTCTGCACTGTCAACCAACTTCATGATGGCTTCTGAAAAGATCTGGGATAGTTCTGTGGCCAGCAAGAAGATACGATTCTCCTCAAGAAGCTGCCCTGGTAACTCCTCGATTCCTCTTTCAAGAATCACACGATGCCCTTCGACATCTTCCTGCACTTGGTGGAGATCCTCTGTAAGAGACTCAATCACCTGAATACGACGCTTCAATGATTCTCTTACCTCTATGAATTTATCTTTGTCGGGAATTACCCCGACTTCCACCAATTTACTGAGCTTTGCCTGTTTCATCTGTGACCACGACAGCAGGCATTTTTCCATCTCTTTGCGCTCCTAGGAAAGTACACTCTTCTCCTTATCAAGCTCTGTTGTGAGCTTGGCCAGCAGAGTAGTTTTCTCATCCACAGCAATTATAATCTAAGAACCGTGTTCTACAATCTTTTTGATGAAATCATACAACACCCTACCTTTGGAGGCAAACTTCTCAACTTTTTTGACAGCTGGGTCCTCAACACTTACCATTGCTAACGATTGCGCATTAATTGAAGATCCTGCAAGTCTCCTTACAACAATGGCATAATGCTCCGCCCTTTGTTTGTACATGTTTCGAGCTTGCTCCATTTTGTCCAATCTTCCAGCTAGTATATCCAAAGTCACTTGTGCATCTGCTTTTGCACTTTCATTTGTGACCTTGCCAAGCTGGACCCTTGTCACTGTGTAATCCTCCATGTTGACATCTCCTTCCTCCTGAGGTGGTACGCCAATTTCTGCATATTTATGACCAATCTTGTCAACATTCAGTCCTGAATACACTTTCGCCTTTTTCTTCCCCTTAGCTTTTGGAGGGACTATCTCTTCAAGGTCAAGCTCTTCTAGAGAAATCATTTGCTTTTTTCGTGAAATATTCCGAGCCAATTTTTTTTACTTTTTCAAATTGCAGATTACAAACCAATGCACCCGTTAAGGTTAGCAGCTAAACCAAAACGTGCTGAAGCAACTCTAACCAGAATGTACACCAAGATCCCGATGTGGGCAAGGTGTGAGCATTGGTCAGAGGATCTAAATCAAAATGCTTATGCAAGAACTCTAACCAAGAATGGCGCCGATGATGGCGAGCATATGGTCAGAGGATCCCTGAATCTACTCTACTGAAAGCACACTCGACACCAAGTATGTGCTACTCACTCCAATACGGAAATGAGGCGACCATATGGCGGAGATAACAGAAATTACAATGCTTGAAAGAAATAACTATAATGCTGAAAGTACTCGACACCCAGAATGTGCTTTCTAACCCAGAGTGGGTAAGGAGCTACCATAGGGCGGAGATAAAGAAATACAATTGCAATTACAAAATGTAAATATGAGCATTACAAAACATGATTAAGCAAGATGAAAGAACTGCTGTCAGTACTACTGTCAGCTTACAAAATGATAGAGAATTCGCTTGCCAAGAGCATAGGAATTTGAAAGATTAGCATTACATCATATAAGAACTCTCTGTGGCTTGATTAGAGATGCCAGTTCAATAAATCTCTCAATGATCAAATAATAATTATGTTTTCCCACAAATCTGCACTTTTAAATTAAAAACCAGCAACCTAGGAATTCACTCATATGCTCATATCTCTCTCATTTCTCACCCAAATGATCTCAAATCTAATGCAATAGACCCTCAAAATGATGGCGCCTAACTTAGTAATAAGAAATGGCATCTAAAAATGGTTATTAATTAATGACACGGATCCCGAGGCACTCCAGAAAGTGCGCCCTACAAGGAATGACGGATTTGCTTTATAAAATCATACGCTTCATATTAAAATCTACAAATATTCATGAAGGGTCGCTTCCAACAGAGAAAACCAATGAGACAATACCCAGAACGACTCTTTGTGTATTTTATGACTTATGATTAAAAACATCAATCTGCTACAATGAATGTGCAACTCCAGAAAACCACTAATATGCATAAAACTGATTTACATATCCTCACAAAGACTAAAAATGCAGAAATCTCACAATAAAACATTCAAACTACACTATCTCACCACTAGTCGCTATCTTTCAAGCGAGAAGCAATGCCCAAGCTAGGAGGCCTTCATTCCTCGAAGCAATCCCAAAGCCAATCCGGCAGCATAACATTCCTGTAGATAAAAGATGCCCAAATGATGATCAAAGTCTTCCTTTTATAATTTCTCGTTGACTTCTCGAAACCCTAAACTCCTCTTCAAGTCAAAAACCCTAATCTCTTGCAAAGATGGCGTCCATTTCCTTCAAGCTCAATATTGACTTTTTAAATAAAATCAATACTTTAATAAATGCGTCCACTTTATAGCTTGATTTGACTTTGGGTAAAATATAAAATATAAAATAATCTTTAATGAAGGCGCCACCCTCAAAAAGACCACTTTTCAAAACAACATAAAGTCAATAGACTAGGCCAAGGGGTCAACGTTAAAATATAACATTAAAACGTGACTTTTAATTAAATAGCTCAACTTATCTCTCCAATTGTGCCCCGAAGCCATAAATGAGCAAGCCAACTGATCAAACTGAAGTAGGAAATCAACCATGCTGAACCCAATTGTAAAACTGCCAAAAATAGAATTTACTAAAAATAGTAAATTCCAGAAAATGCTCAGAATGCTGAAATGAACATACCACTGCGAAGCTCTTTGAAAACCCAGAAAAAATCCGCCATTGAATCCATCAACTCCGAGCAAAGACATCCTTAAAAATAGGAAACCCTAATTTTACCCTTCGAGTAGCGTACGGGTCTCTGGAATAGGCCAACGGTCACTGGAAAGATCATGCTCGAGAAGGGGACATTACAATCCGCCCTTCCCAAAATTGCTTGTCCTCAAGCAATACCACCACAACTCCAGAAATTTTAAAACTAATCCATACACAAACAAGTATGATACCTGGTTCCCAAGTGCGTCTCAGGAAAGACCCACCATGCCGATGCTACACCACTCTGATCACATCAATGAAAATATCATGCCAATACTGCACTAACCTTCCTTGTAACTCTAAAGTGTTACCATCCATGATAATCAAACTGAAAGATCTTAAAGGACCAAGATCAATATCATGCAACGTCTCACGTCCAAGAAGCCCAGAGTCAACAGTAACAACAATACCACTGTCAACCATAATTCTAGGCAAGAAGAAGGATAGGTCACTCAACTCATAACTAAACTCCTCAGCATACCTCCACATGGTAACAAACGAAACCATGACTGCAAATGTGACACCTTCAACACTTCTTGCAAAGAGGAAGGCTATCCTTTGCAAGAACTCAACAAACTCAAACTCATGATTCCCCATGAATTCCCTATGCCTCCGCTGAATTAGCATGGCACAACTATGAAGTCTGAAGAAGTTTCTCACAATTCCATCCCCAAGAGTCTCAGAATGTAGAATCAAGACATTGCACAGGATCTCAGCAGTAGGAGTCTCGAAATGCCAAGCCAAGTCGAGCGATGGTCTGCTGCTCCAATTATTTGTACAAGAATATGTACCAAGAAAACCATTAGAATGAGTATGGTTTCTTTCCAAATTTTGATCGTGCTCAGTCCACATCACCAATTTTCTCATTTGAAACCATAAGTTGTCCCTCGAAAGAGATTGGAAGGTCTGAAATTGAATGAACCAGCAACCCAACAAGACTGAAATGATCAACTTGAAATCTGATTTTATGAAAATCAGAATCCAAGGAGATAGATGGCTGTTGCCAATCTGAAAATCAACACCCAAAATATCATGTCTGCTCATATCTACAGCCGAAACTAAACCCATTGAAGATCCCATCACAGCCAAGTACCAATCCTTGTTCAACTTTTCTCTCCAAAACTCCCATTGATCATTAGGAGTGAACTTCAAATGACTGATAAAGAAGGTAACTACATCCAAAGGACAATGAATTTGAGGCTCATCACTCCAACATACCTTCTTGACACAAATCAAAAGTGAGCTGATACCAGGGCCCCACATCATAAGTAAAGAAGAGTCATTCCGCAAATGGAGAATTACTTTTACTAGAACGCTTTGGGAAATATGTTCTATTTGAATCATCGCACCCTGAAACTCCAAGAAGTACTCAACAAATCTGAATTCGTTGAGAAAGTCAAATTCAAAATCATGAGAGAAGAATTGCTGGAAGGATTCAATGGATCCTTCATCAAACTCCATTATGAAGTTAGTTACTCTTAGAGAATATGGTGTAAGCATGAAACCCGATAGGAACATGACAAGTATCCATATCAAAAAATGAATGAACTCTTCATCGGTGTGCCAATCATCTCTTTGTTGCCAATCAAGATTAGTGACTTCATTCCACCATGCTTCTTGATTTTCCACCTCCTGAATGGGGAGACTAGGAGCAGCAGTGAAGTCTTCATTATGCAGCTCATGCATCCTCATTCCATTGTCAAAAGAAGTGCTAGAACTTCCCTCTTCAATAATGATGTCATAAGAAATTTCCTCAAGGCTTGAAATCCCATCATCTACCTCAAAGGAATGTTTCTCATAAACTTCCTCTTCACTTGGTTCAAAAAGAGGATTGTCATAAGTTGCTTCAGCACCCACTTCAAAGAAAGGGTTGTCAAAGACTTGGAAGTCCCCTTTTCCATCTTGCTGATCCAAATCTGCATATGCAACTTCTGATTTCCTTGTGAACCCTTCAAGATCAAACTCCTCTCGAAGACTATCAAGCTCGTCAATTACTTGCTTGATTTCTTCAACTCTTTGCTCATTCTTTTGCTTGCTAAAAAGTTTGAAATCAACAAACCGGTCTTCAACCTCTGTTAGAGACAAATAAGTTTCTTTTAACTTGTCCTTTGTTGATTTAAGCTCCAGAGTGAGCTCATCAACCAAACTCTCCTTTTCTTGGACAACACTGAAGGACTTCTTTGCAAGTTCAATAGCATGATCCCGATCCTCCATCAAGTGTATGCAATCTGATTTCAACGCCTCCAAAGAGTCTCTGATGAGTTGCAAATTGAAAAGAGCAACTTCATCCTTAACTCCTCTTTTTCTCTCTTCAAGCTGAGCCTTCCAATGGAGATCTTCAATCAAACTGTGAGTGCAATCAAACTGTGATAGAATTCGCACTTCCCTCTTAAAGGACTCTTTGTCTTGATCTTCCCACTCAAGAATATGCAAAGATGGCAGATTGCTGGTTGGCTGATTGTCAAAATCAGAACTTTGTTTTGTGTCTTTGCAGCCATCATAGCTGCTCCAGCTTCCGTGTCTTTCACCTTCAACTAGAGGAGAATGCTCATTGTCATGAAAGGCATCATACTCCACAAAATCTTCAACCCATCGTTTGCAATCAGCTTCGTGCATTGATAAATCAGCTTTGTGTTTAGTAACACCTTCAAACTCTCCATCTTCAAGAGCCATATGGTCTTCAAGCTCTTCTTCTTCATCACTGTCTTCTTGATCAAACATTAGAGCAACACCCAACTTGCTCAATGGATCATAGTCCTCCGCTGTTCGGAAAGTTTCCGTAGAAACATTTTCTTCTTTAGCGGCTGCAACCACTTCAAAGACATCATCATGGAGCTTCTTTGAACCCTCTTCTTCTTCAAAGACAACTTCCTCTTCAATGGCCACCTCATAGATTTTTGATCTTCATCTGGATCAAAGGGAAATTCATCCCACAAAGGTTCTTTATCATACCTTGGTGTCAACCAACCGGGATCCCAAATGGAAAAAGGCTGACTGTTTTGATCAAGAGAAAAGTACTCTTCATGCTTCTCTTGGAGTGTTGAGTCTTTGAATAGGTCACCCAGTAACTCACTTGAACTGGTTTCTTCATAAGTCCTTCTCTCCAAGGGCTTAGTTTGATGCTCAAACCCAATGTCACCATCATAATGAAATGAAGAATCTCCATTGCCTGCTGTTTTGAAAACATCACTGTCATTATCTTCATCATGGGGAAGTATGTCATTGATTTCTTCATTAGCAGCCCAATGAATACCAAGGAGGTCTTCTTGGCTACTTGTCATACATTTGTCTAGTGAAAATTCTTGAGAGATTTGAACACCAGCAAGAGGTGAATAATCCTTGACCAAATCCTCAACTAGAAGAGGTATAAACACATCAGAATCACCATTAACAACATCACCTTGGTAATGATCATAAGCCGGTCCAAGGACACCACTAGTGTTTTCTTCATCTTGTTCTTCTTCAACGAACTCATCCCACACAACCGTCATACCAACAGCTTTTGTGAAGCCCTTAGCCTCAAGACCCTCATTGGATGTATTTTCATTAGAACTCAAGACTGCTGTTATGTTCTTTTCATTGAACTGTTCTTCATCACTTCCTATCACATGCAAATCTAAGGAAGTATTTTGGGGTTCTTCCACACACTTTTCAACTGTCAGAGTTTCTTCATCAAGCTCCCGATTAATATGAGGTGCCATGTGCACCTTGCTATCCCGGCTTTCAGACCTAGCATAAATCTTTCTGATTCCCCACCTTATGTCAGGATCCTTCATTAGCGTAAACAGTTCATGCATTAACTCAAGTAGAGGCTTCTCTGTAGTCATCTCACTCTGTATGAAGCGTCTGGTATCTCTGTCACTCATCTGTCAAGTGAACTCTGTTGGGCACAGGATGGCAGGATCTTGGCTCTCATACCACTGAAATATTCCGAGCCAAATTTTTTTACTTTTTCAAATTGCAGATTACAAACCAATGCACCCGTTAAGGTTAGCAGCTAAACCAAAACGTGCTGAAGCAACTCTAACCAGAATGTACACCAGGATCCCGATGTGGGCAAGGTGTGAGCATTGGTCAGAGGATCTAAATCAAAATGCTTATGCAAGAACTCTAACCAAGAATGGCGCCGATGATGGCGAGCATATGGTCAGAGGATCCCTGAATCTAATGTACTGAAAGCACACTCGACACCAAGTATGTGCTACTCACTCCAATACGGAAATGAGGCGACCATATGGCGGAGATAACAGAAATTACAATGCTTGAAAGAAATAACTATAATGCTGAAAGTACTCGACACCCAGAATGTGCTTTCTAACCCAGAGTGGGTAAGGAGCTACCATAGGGCGGAGATAAAGAAATACAATTGCAATTACAAAATGTAAATATGAGCATTACAAAACATGATTAAGCAAGATGAAAGAACTGCTGTCAGTACTATTGTCAGCTTACAAAATGATAGAGAATTCGCTTGCCAAGAGCATAGGAATTTGAAAGATTAGCATTACATCATATAAGAACTCTCCGTGGCTTGATTAGAGATGCCAGTTCAATAAATCTCTCAATGATCAAATAATAATTCTGTTTTTCCACAAATCTGCACTTTTAAATTAAAAACCAGCAACCTAGGAATTCACTCATATGCTCATATCTCTCTCATTTCTCACCCAAATGATCTCAAATCTAATGCAATAGACCCTCAAAATGATGGCGCCTAACTTAGTAATAAGAAATGGCATCTAAAAATGGTTATTAATTAATGACACGGATCCCGAGGCACTCCAGAAAGTGCGCCCTACAAGGAATGACGGATTTGCTTTATAAAATCATACGCTTCATATTAAAATCTGCAAATATTCATGAAGGGTCGCTTCCAACAGAGAAAACCAATGAGACAATACCCAGAACGACTCTTTGTGTATTTTATGACTTATGATTAAAAACATCAATCTGCTACAATGAATGTGCAACTCCAGAAAACCACTAATATGCATAAAACTGATTTACATATCCTCACAAAGACTAAAAATGCAGAAATCTCACAATAAAACATTCAAACTACACTATCTCACCACTAGTCGCTATCTTTCAAGCGAGAAGCAATGCCCAAGCTAGGAGGCCTTCATTCCTCGAAGCAATCCCAAAGCCAATCCGGCAGCATAACATTCCTGTAGATAAAAGATGCCCAAATGATGATCAAAGTCTTCCTTTTATAATTTCTCGTTGACTTCTCGAAACCCTAAACTCCTCTTCAAGTCAAAAACCCTAATCTCTTGCAAAGATGGCGTCCATTTCCTTCAAGCTCAATATTGACTTTTTAAATAAAATCAATACTTTAATAAATGCGTCCACTTTATAGCTTGATTTGACTTTGGGTAAAATATAAAATATAAAATAATCTTTAATGAAGGCGCCACCCTCAAAAAGACCACTTTTCAAAACAACATAAAGTCAATAGACTAGGCCAAGGGGTCAATGTTAAAATATAACATTAAAACGTGACTTTTAATTAAATAGCTCAGCTTATCTCTCCAATTGTGCCCCGAAGCCATAAATGAGCAAGCCAACTGATCAAACTGAAGTAGGAAGTCAACCATGCTGAACCCAATTGTAAAACTACCAAAAATAGAATTTACTAAAAATAGTAAATTCCAGAAAATGCTCAGAATGCTGAAATGAACATACCACTGCGAAGCTCTCTGAAAACCCAGAAAGAATCCGCCATTGAATCCATCAACTCCGAGCAAAGACATCCTTAAAAATAGGAAACCCTAATTTTACCCTTCGAGTAGCCTACGGGTCTCCGGAATAGGCCAACGGTCACTGGAAAGATCATGCTCGAGAAGGGGACATTACATTTTGCTTTGACATTTGAGATATCAACCAAGGGGGAAGAGAGGAAGTACGAGCTTCTGGATTAACCGTCAACTCTGTTGTCACTGTCACTTTTGAAGTAACGACTGGTATCGTGACAATGGGCGTAGTGTCTGTCATAACTGCTCCTGTAGTCTACACATTGAGCTGATCACGCATGGATTCATTCATGAACCGATTAAAATCAGTCTCTGAAGTGATATCATATGATGGCGATGACAGGCTAGGAATAGATGATGGAGGACTTGACAAAATATCAACCATGTGTATACTTGTCACTGAAGGAGTATCCAGTATGGTTGATGCTGCAGGGGTAGGTGAAACATTCGCTATGGGTATGATGGTGGTGGGAATAGGTGATGTAGGAACAGGTGGTGGAGTGTTTGGATTTGGAGGTGTATGAGGAACATTTGAAATCACAGGCGATGATGTTCTCGGAAGTTCTTCAACTACATTCTCAAGTGGAGACATAGTTCTTTCTTCATCATGCTCAGGTTCCTGTTAATCATCCTCTTGTCCTTTTGACTCTAGTTCTCCTTCAGAATCACCTTCAGACTCCTGTTCACCCTCAGAATCTTCTTCTTCATCAGAGTCTAATTTTGCTGAATCTTCTTCTTCAGCGGATTGATCACTGGAATTTCTTTCTTCATCGAAATCTATCTCTTAAGAAACAGCCCCCTTTCCTTTGGAGCGAGATGGTTTAGATTCCGTAGTTTCTCCTTCTGGGACGGCCCGTGTGTCCTTGCCGACAGTGAACTTGATCCTAGGGCCTCGTCGCAAAGAAGTAGGAATAGCTGCAGATTTATCTTTCATGCGGAGTTCTTGTTGTCGGCTGGCTTCTGTTTCAGATTCTTCTCCCTCAGAATCTGTTCTGAAAGTTCTCATCTCAAAGTCGTGCTTGTGTAACCACTCTGCAGTGTTAGACAAAATTGGTGCCAATCTTTCCCTGATGGAAACACTTTCTTTTTTTGGACCATTGAATTGCAGGCAACGGCCTCTTGGCTATTTCTTGTTCATCGTAGGCAGCATTCATGATGTCACCAAGATTTGTGAAATCCTCCGGTAGGTCAGCAACACCAAGATCTTTGATCTGTTGTACGGTTAGCCTACAATAATCCATCTTACGAATGGCCTCCTCATCTCTACAATCAGCCCAGATGTCCCCAAAATGGTACCTGTGCTGATGACCCTTTTGCAACTTCTTCCTGACATTTCAGTAATCAAAATCAAACCTGTATCTATAGGTCCTGATTGTCATGACCTGCATTTCTGTATAGACAGATTTGGCCTTTTGTACAGTCTTGATAGTATACCTACCGATTGTCAGTGGGAACTTGAATCCCGGCTTGTGAATCTTTCTCCGCTCTTTGTGCACTGAAATCAGCTGTCTGCACAACTCATGAGAACCCACTTGTCCGAGGGGTATCTGGGCAACATGTAAGGGCAACCAATGTAGCACCCTACTCTTAGGTAAGTAAAAGTTGGGAATTGTAGTTATATGCATCCGACTTTACTTACCACTTTGTAGGCCTCATCAGATACTCTCTTCTTTTCAAGAATCAAATCAAAGCTAAAAAGCAGAGGCACGAAGAAAGCATCAGTAACCCTCCTGAAATGATGAAAGCTTTCCTTCAGCTCCAGTTGATAGAAAAATTTGTACACAGGCACAGTGTGCCTATTCCCTTTTGTAGATAGACTCGGAAATTGCCTCATCACGGCTGCAGCATACACCAGGTAAGAAGTCATATAGAACTTCAAAGTGGATGGCACATTGATCAACTATTCATGTATTTCGTCACTAATCTGTTTTCCCCAATCAATATGAACTTTTTGTCTTCTTATGATTCTGATGTATTCATACATCCAGTCATGAAAATAGGATGATTCAGGCAACCCCTTCACTCTGCTCAAAAATGCGATCATTTCTTTGACATCTTCCTTGAAGTCACTTCGTGGAAGTCCCTTCGGCCATCTAGAAATAGTGTGCCTAGGTTCTTTCAACCATTGACTATTTATCAGGTATTAGCCTTGCTAGGGTCTAAGTCATAGACCTCCTGCGCTTGTTGTATTCAGATGTCAGTGTACTTCTCCATCTATGGAACTCTGAAAACAATATCAAAGAAGTCAGGGTCAAGTCTCAATATCTTGTGCCCGGAAGAATCAATCACACTTCTGCTTTCCCTGATATAATGTGATGCAACTTGAAGGACAAATTCTATATTATGTACAGAAGTAGGGAAAGTGGACACCAAATGCAAATTGTTGTGCACGATGGCTCTTAGAGAATCTTCAAGAGGCTTCTTCTCAGTTCTTTCCATGAAATCAACTAGGTCTTGATGACCAACCTCGGTGTCCTTTATCTCATCCACCTTTGAGGCCACTACTGTCGGCAGATAAACACTTTTTATTTTTAAGTCCTTTGTGTCTTTTTGTTTTAAGTTGTGTCGTCATCGTCACCTGACTCCAAGCCCAATGGATGGATAAAGGCACTTGAATTCTGGAATTCTTCTCCCTTCATTCGTTTCAAAGAACAGTTGAAGGAAGATCCCCAGCAGGAGCCAGGTGTTATCATGGAATCAAGCAGCGCTCATTCCACAGATAACCCCCTTACAAAATTTGTCTGTTTCCTAGATTCGTGAAGTTAAGTATGTAAAACGAGGTGATTTTAAAGCCACCTCAAAATGCGTTCCAAAGCCTCAAACAGTCAGTTTGAGCATCCCCCTACGTTTGCCTCGCGAAGACCTTCGAAACGAGTACCTTCGCGAGCTCTCACTGTTGATACTTAGTAAAATTGTGAAAAGTGTAGTTGTTGTCAAAAACAGAGCTCTACCTCTTTTTGAAAAATTCACTGAGTGTCAAAAGTGCAAGGGCGCTAAAAATCAGCGCCCCTGCACTTAAGTGATTATATTTTGGTGCAAAGGCGCTGATTTTTAGCGCCCTTGCACTTTTCTTCCTGACTTAGTCATTTTTGACTAAGGCGTCGTTTTTCTCCTCTTTTGCACTTTTCACTAAAAGTTCCCTAATTCATGCCTCATTTAAATGGGCGACTTGAGTTAACTTTTTAACATTTCTAAATCACTTAAAAGTGATTTTTAGTTACCTTATTTTCATTCTTGACACTTGCTTTTCACCTCTCTTTGTTGGGCGCGCATCTACCACCTGCAAAAACACGTTTTTATGAAGATCTGACTTTTGGGTCAAGCTAGGGTTTTTTGTGCTTGTTTCAGGTACGTTTTTATTCTTTTCTCCCTTCATTTCTTTCTTCTCACGAACGCGTTTTATCTTGTTAGGGTCCGTAAATGCGTTTTTTGTGTTGTCATGTTTTCCATCTTCTTCCCCAACGCGTTTTAATACACTCTCCAAAACGCATGAGTCTCAAGTTGGATTGGTATTAAGGTCGTTTTGCTCTTTTGTTGTTTCGCCATTCTGCAAAACGCGTTTTATGCACTTCCTTTGATCTCTAAAAGATTATTTCTTTCCCTTGTTTCAAAGGCCATTCTCATATGCGATTTTATCAATATGAACTCATTTTTGAGAATGAGGTTCGCATTATTGTGAAGGAGTTTTACATCTCAATCTATGGCGTTGTTCTTGAAGGTTTTTACACAAGTTCTACATTTCAAAATCTCCAAGTGACATGAAGTTCTCATGTTAAGGCGCACTTTTTGATCCACATTGCACTACATTCATTCATAAACCAAATGCTGAAGCGCTGAAAACCCATGCCACAACGCTTGCAAACTTGTGCATTCATGAGGAGAATGTCAGGGCACTGATTTTCAGCACCCTGACACCAAGTGAACTTTCTAACACTTCAAAAGTGCAAGGGCGCTGAAAATCAACGCCATTGCACCAAGGTGAATTTCCTCAAAGTGCAGGGGCGCTGATTTTCAGCGCCCTTACACTTTTCCCATTTTTTCCTTAAAACACTTCAAATCTTTCCAGTTTCGCTCTGAACTTCGTTTTTCCCACTTCGTGCATCGTTTTTCGTGCTTCATCGCCTGTTTCATGCTTGCTCGACATCGTTGCTTGCTTCACGCATCCCAATGGCGCCTCCCCTTTCTGAGAGGAGAGATTATATCTCACATAGTTGTGGCTGAAGTCCTAGTTGTGTCATCTATTGAAAAGTTGATTAAATAATTTTCACCCAACAATTTTTTGGCGACTCCGCTGGGGAACGACATACGCAATCTAAGCCTCACGCTTTTGATTGAAGTGGATAAGTTTCCAGTTTCTTATTGTTCTCTTGTATATTGTTATTCTTAATCTCCATCTTGTTCAAATCTACATTCTAGCGGACCGAATATATACACGAGGATTGAGGGCTCAAGGAGTAGCAGATCCACTTTTTCAAGAGTCGTTGCAACGTAATTTTCCATTTACTCCTCCACAAGTAAGATCACCACTGCAACGTGTTGTAAGCTACCCTCCGCATAGCCAAAGATCTCCTCTCCCAAGTGTTTGGTCTGTTTACCACAGGCATCCCATTCAAGTACCTATTGTGCAACCAGCTATGGCTGCACCACCTGCAGGACCGTGGGGAAATGCTTTTGGTCCCCTTCATTTGGCCGCACCTTTGCATCAACTTTAGCGTGTTTCAAGAAAGCATCTCCTGAAGTTTCAAGATGATGGCAAACAACATCCTGATGAACACATATCCGCATTCTACATCGTTTGTGGTGTTCTCGGCATTGAGCATGAAGACGTTTTCGTAAGATTGTTCATTGAATCCCTTCAAGGGGTTGCAGCCGAATGGTTCTTTACTCTTCCTAATGCTTTCGTCACCAACTAGGCCACTCTCCGCACGAAGTTTGAAGAAAGATTCAAACCTACTGAAGATTCACACGCTTTGCTGGCACAACTCACCACCATGCGCAAAGAGGCCCATGAG